>JAMKCH010001553.1:0-37619 GCA_023653785.1 Ophioderma brevispina
ATAAAAAAATAATAATTTCGCTTAATTTGCAGCCCAAAATGCACTTTTCGGCCTAGAAATCATCCCTGCCACCAAATATTTCAACCACAACCATCATATTCTTAAATCTCATATATCTATCCTTCAAATAAAGGTGGTTGTGTTTTGTTGTACGGAGGGGAGGGGTAACTCGAAAACTAGAGCACTTTTCAAAGCTCGGCCGCTCCGCTATTGGGAAAAATGAACCTGTGTGTCATCTATGTGCATTTAGCACTAGCAAAATATTATGCACCCACCTTCCTTGCATGCTGGGGATTAACACTTACTGTGCTCAAGTGATCGAGATCTCGATCAAAACATGTGGCAGGTATTATAAAATGCTGCCTTTGTGTACATAAGAGGTGTTAAAGAATGTTTTAATTTTGCATAAAAATGCTGCGTGTTAAAGGGGGATGGCCCGATTTAAGTATATAAAATTTTCATCTTGATAGAATGGCCTTCACCCCAAAACCCCATCTGTAAAGTTTCGCGCTGATATTTCAACCCGTTTTGATGTGAGAGCTAAAAACGTGATTTTGTAATTCCCATAGAGTGCTGTGTAAAATTAATATTGGTCGCTCATAAGACCCAAACCAAACATCCTTTAGCCCTAAGATTTCACAGGGTAAATGAGAAAAATAATAGCTTTCTTCAGATACCAAAATTTTGACCATTTCCGGTAAAATCTAGGGTCCCTGGGGATGAGGCTATTAGCGATCGGGCCATGGACCTTTAAGCACAGGCATTTAACGCTTTAGGTTGAAGAAGACATTTTGTACGTTTGTGGTTTGGAATGATGCCACAAGGCAACCTAAAACCTACGACCTAAACTCCTCAACTGACATTTTGGAAATATATAGGATACAGACTAAAAGGTAACTAACAAATCACAAAGTGTACTTTTAAGGACTTGACAGACCTTAGTGATGTGTTAAATGATAACCCCATCATCCCACTGGTATCCATGGATGCAGGGCTTCATATTTTATGAGGATTTGAACAAGATTTATGGGAAAGAGATGTGGGCATGAAACTGATCTGTCCCAAATCATTGTGGCTCCAACTGCCATACAAAAATCAAATAAGTAAACATATTTTGCCAGTGGATACAGGTTCAAAAGCTCATGTAAGAATATTTAGTTGCCATCACTATATCTTTTTTATCCTCATATATCACTGGAGTTGGCAAGATAGAATCTTTTATCAAAAGCCACTAGCATCTTCTAGGTAATTTTAGAATGGATTTTAGCCCCTGAAGCTCTCTCCAAGGACTCACTGTGTGAAACGAGTAGCTGTATAGAGATACCTGTTCACAATCACATGTTTACAACACATTTGCCTTTGAGTAAGTATGTCAGTCCTGTGTAATACTATAGTGAATCACAGGAGGTGTCCAAAATTAAGCTATCCCACAATGCACTACATTTTGCAAAAGAAGGTCATGTGGGAAGTGGTATGGGTATGTGCAGCCTAACAAGCTTAAATAACATAGAGTGCAGACTTTTGGCAGATTTATTGCCAGTTTGTTTACAAACAAACCTAAACCTCATGTTCTGAAATAAAGGCAAATAGAAAAGATCACCAAAACTGCCATTATTTTTTAGAAAGGTTTGTTTACAGGAAATTGTGGTAATGTAAATAACATATATTTCTATTACAATCCTCATTTTACCATGTTTTCATTGAAATGAAAGAGGTCAGTTTCATGTAAAATACTAGTTCACCTCGCTGATATTCAGTGTTGACCAATGCCGACTTTCATGAAATCGGATCATGAAGCAGACGATATAAGTGCATGCGACTCGTTGAGTCGACTTCACTTCCTCGCTGAGCAGGGTGCTCTACGTTTATCTAGCTCATTGATGGTGAATCACAGGCAGTGTTCAACATATACATACACAATACATTTGCAAATTGATTGATGGTTGCATGATTTGCAAATTGTACCTTGACGAAGTAGTGTCGGAAGCGGTACGGGTATGTGCAGGGGCGGATCCACGCCCTGAAAAATGCCGAAATTACCAGGGGGCTGGAAAATAGTTATGGTAAAAAATTGGCTGATTTTACAAGATTTTGGTCAAATTACCGGGGGGCGAGCGCCCCCCAAAAAAACCCTAGATTGGCCAGTGATGTGCAGCCCTTAAAGAAATTGATGTCCTTCATATAGAACATCACAACTTTGTTTTAAAATTCTGGATACAGATTTTTGTTGCACAGTTTTTTTTTGTTGTACACAAAATTTCAATTCCTTAAGTATTGTGGCCCATCTTATTTTCTCCAGCATGTGACTTACCTTATTTTACCCCAGATTTTGTGGCCTACTTCATTTCCCCCAGATTATGGCCTACCTTATTTTTGCCCAGGTTACGCCCATCTTGTGGTCTATCTCATTTTCCCCCAGCTTATGGTCTACCTCATTTCCTCCCAGTTTATCACCTATTCCCCCACCCCCACCCCAGCATGTAGCCTACCTGATTTTATCCCAGATTGTGGCCTACACTAGCCGAGGCACACATGAACGTAAATATTTTACATAATGTGAATAGGAAGCTCCATATCCCTCTTAGTATATAAGTCCCAGTCCCCAGATTATAGCCCACCCTTACTCCCCTTCTGAGGATGTGACCTACCTCAGGTCACCGACGTAATGTGTCTCCCAAGCAAGACGTAGCCTAGACCTGGATATCATGTGGATCACGTTGGTGGCACCAATGATGTGGTCAGCTGTTTCAAAAGCAGAATTCCCCCGGCCAAGGATGAGCACACTCTGTCCCTCATACTTATCAGTGTCCAAGGAGATGTCCTCATAGCTCTCTGTGTGTTCTGACCCAACAAAGGTTGGCTTGCTGGGTGTGGCAAGGCCTGTACATACTATCAGATACCTGCAAAACAAGAAAATTGAATTAATCCATATGTAACATTGAAAGTAATTTTCTTGGGATTTGTGCACAACTTGGGAATATTTGGCCCAAAATTTGGCCAAAAAGTATTACATATTTTGGTTCCTTTATTTTTTTCTCCAGGAGAAAGATCTTTTGAGGGGATTTGTACACAACTTGGGCAAAAGTTTACATATTGTGGTTCCTATATTTTTTACAGGGGAACAAATTGGTGGAATTTCAACACTGCAAACTTGCTTTAGTTATCTTGAACCTATTTCTGTTTTGTTTTGGTCCAGGTGCATAAACCACCATTGAGCTTGAAAATTGGATAGTAGCAGAGAATGACCACTCTAATTCCAAGGGGGTAACCTGTACATAAACCTGGGTTACCAGCCCATTACAAGGGCTCTGGCGTTGATCCCATATAAAACCAGGAATGGATGACCCATCTGAGACCACACATGATGAAATAGATACCTATCCATGACTTGTGACCAAGTGATTTTACCCTAGGATTTTACAGTTGTTGACCATTTATTCAGTTTGAGTGCAATAAAAACACCAAAATCATTATTATAACACAGTTCTGCTAATCCAATACCCTGTGAGACTGACAGAGGCAGAGGTCAAATTTGATGCCCTATATTGCAAGTCTCAAGAAATGGCCAGTCAAATCTTGCATTTTTTGTAACTCCAGTGGTTACTCGACCAGAATACCAATTTACCCATCCCTATATACAGTGACTTTATTTTTATGCTACAATTTTAAATTTGCAAAACTGCTCGTACCTGATGTTAGAACAAATTACATCATCAAATACATAAGATTACTAGTGCCATCCACCGCTCTTTCTGCTGCAGGTTATCCAATTTTGGACTTGACAGTATTTGATCAATTATCGTTGCGAATGCCAATGTATTTATTTTACACATGATTAATTCTTGTCAAGTAGACACTTCAATTTTGAAAGATTTCATCATTTAACACATTGAGCAGCAAAAACTCCAACTCGATCTGCCCAGGAGAAACTGACATAACTTAATCCATTTGTTAATCTATTTGTTAATATCCGAATAATATACTGTGTCAATATTTTCTCAACATATTCTCCAGTCACAAAATTCCCCAATAAAAGTGAATCTATAAATGTTCAAGAAATTCTGTGTAAATGTTTAAAGGACTTTGGAATTTATTATTCATTTGAGCCATGGCATAGATATCACTCAAGCACTTTAAAAATGTTAAATAACTCAATCCAATTTTCTCTATCTTACAGGAAGACAACACATCTATTATTAAAACAATAAGTTCCCTCATTCTGTAACCACAGACACAGTTTGGTGATACATAAACATAACACGATTCAAGATGAACAGCACTTATAAATTCCTAGTTGGTAACATTAACAATCTAGTTAACTGAAAAAATTTGAATAAACCACACACATTAAAAAACAAAAAAATTTATATACCGATTGCAATGCAGCAAACAAAAAAAATCAGGACTGACACTAACATGATAGTATTTGTGCTGAGTTTATTTTAAAATTTAAATGTCGTTTTCTTCTTTACGTAACCACAAGTCATTGGTAATGACTCTTGTGGTGGTGGTGTCAGGATTTGGTCATTTGGGTAAGCTGATCTGGGGCTGTGTGTATCCATCATATGGACACTCCCAACATGGCCCGCGTTGAGGCTGGGGGAAGATTGGAAACAGTCGGGTTTTCACCCTACTCTTATTCAAAAATGGCCATGATTTAAATTTTGTTTAAATTTGAGATTTTTACACGGTTGCATTGGTAACTGGCTAGTACACTATACCTGTGAATGGTTAAGCTCGAAAATGTGTATTTGTCACAAATGAAGGAATTTTGTAATTAGAATAATTAATATCGGAGATCTCTGATAATAATTCAACGGCTGCTGGAAACGGCCTTCCAATATGAAATAGCCAGGAAATAGCATCATGTACGTGTCTACGCTCATCGATTAGTTGTTTTATTGGTTCAGGCAAGTCAAGTTAGAGGTCATTTTCTTGAGGTGGCACTATTTCATCATGGACGGACATAAATTTAGCCTTTCCAGCTCTGCCATTTAAGTACAATCTTGGATCCCAATTCTAATTACAAAATTGCTTATTTTATGATAAATACGCATTTTTTAGCATTCTCGTTCGAAGGTGTAGTTTCCTAGACATGTTCCAATTTATTTATGTCTTTTGTGTTCTCTACTTGATATGAGAGCCTGGCACTTGCACATACACCCCATCAAGTACCATGGGAAACAAACTTGCAGTTTTTATGTTAGAAGCAATAATGCATATTGCAAAGCCCAATTCAATACTGTGCTAATATTCATGGTTAACCATTAAAAACGGCAGTTTTTTGTTTATATCTTGGAAATTAAATGGATTTGAGGGCTCAAATTCCAGGACGACAATGAGAAAAACACGGCCTTTCATCTGATATCAAAATTGATACTACTTCCGGGTAAATCAGGGGGTCCAAAGATGATCAGAACACACACCTTTAATTTTACACAGCTATCCTATATGCTTACAAATCATGTTTTTACCTCTTATACCTAAATGGATTGAAATATCTGCATGAAACTTTACATATGGGGCATTGGGGTCATGGTCATTCAATCAAGATGAAAACTTTAAATCATTAAAATGAGTTATTCCTTTTAACCTCAATTTCATCCCAGCTGACCACTGATCCAAAATCAATGAGAAGCCAGATGAAAACACTATTTGCCCTTTGCACGCAGTTTGCCATTTGCAGGTAGAGTCTCACACTGGCGTTGGAATAAATGAGGGTGTTACATAACAATGTATTAATCTCTTGCAAGTCATGTTTAGTGTAGAGAGCAACTGAGAGAACTGAAACTATTGCGTAAATTTTGCTCCCTTCAAAATTGGTTGTCAATTAGAGGCTTCTCCTGCAAAATGGCAAAACTCTGCAAAGAGGAAATTAAGGCTTACCTTCTATCAACGTCCCTATTTGACTTTGACCTCTTCTACCAAAGATCCTTAGTATCCCCTAACAATCTAATACTGTGTATACTGCATAATATATTTGTCCAACTTAAGAGAAACAAAGCTAAATTTTTTTGCTAACCTACAAGGTTTACCCATTTTGGGTAATGAAACCCTTCATGACCGCGAACCACTAATTGACCTTTGATCTCTTTGTAAGACAAACCTGGTAGGTCGCCACAACCCCTCAATACCCCTCAATAATAGGGTGAAGTTATATATCCTCAACACCTTAATATTCATAGAGCTAGGTAACCACAGTAACATCAACACTGATGACTAACCCTGAAAATCCAATGAACACTGCAGATGGAAAGATGAATAAAGTTTTTACAGGCAGATTTTTTCACAAGCAGCTGGCCTAAAATGTAAAAGAGAGGGAGTACACAATTAAAGCTATAGCAAAGATGTTTGTATGTTTAAGGCTGCTAGATTTAGATGCTGATATCTGATTTAGCGTTAAAAAGTGTGCAAAAGATTCCCAAAGTTATGTAAAAACAATCAATTATAGAGTGAGACTAAATCCCACGTCAGATAGTCGTGGGATCATGGCAAACATGCCTCTCTAAGACGTTCTCCTACACGAGAAGGAAAACAATTAAAAGTCTTCGTGACCTCATCGTCGATTGGCTCTTTGAAAATGTGTTGATGGGTCAAAAATACCTATTTATATGTATATGTGCATATGATGCTGATGTCAACTACATGCATATTTAATGATCTTAACACCTGTTTTCGGTCAAACACAAAAGATTAAGAGTGATGAAATTCCATTTCTAAATGTACAGGCTCTGGTTAAGAAATGCCAGCAAATTTAAGTTCATCGTGTCTACCTGGAGAACTTACAATTCATAATGTACACTTATGGTGAGCGCCTGAGCGGCATTTGGATTTACAGAAGCAAGCATATAATGGGAAAGATTTGTTGAGAAGGCTTTTCCGATTACAAACTTTAGGAGAGTATGGAAGATTGTAAATGAGTTGGTTTCTTAGCAATTACAGCCATGTGTAAAGCGTAAACTATAGTTCAAAAATTTCTCTTCTTAAATTTTCTGTCCAATAGAGTCTTTAAATCACCAAGATTTGCTAGGCAACCTGCAGAACACATTACGAAGATAGGATTACCAGAATAGTCATTCACAGCATGGAGGTTAAAGGCACTATGAGTGATTTGATAAATCAGATAAACAAAAAAAAATCATCAAAATCGATTTTGTGCATGTCTTTGGAAACTACAATCTTAGCCAAAAAATGTGTTGGAACACGGTGCTCTTTTTGCCCGGATTATTTGCCGTATTTTCTCTTACAAGATATAGGAAATCGTGTCAACTTGGGTGGGGAGGCTTGGAGCATTCTCAATCCATGCACCCCTCCCTATCCCCACCAATCATTGTTGGGTTCTTGTAGGTGGGCAAAAACAAAAATTTCAGGATTCACATTGTCCAGGGGGGGAGAGGGGGCATTTGAAGTAGGCCTATAAAATAATGGGTTCCAACACTTTGGCTAAGATGTAGTATTGGTATTCTAACAACCCCAATACCTGCAAATGATACGATCAAACGCAGCCTACTAAAGACAAAATCGGTTATTATAGTCATAATTGTCGAACGGACAACTTTTCTACAACCACATAATTGAATGGGAAGATTCGTATCTTTGAACATCTGCCGTTGGCTTCGTTTTCTGTTAATTATCAGTGGAAAAATTAATTATGAGAATTCTACAGACTATCCTTCACTTTTAAAACTATTCCTGCAAAATTTCAAAATTTCACTTATGTAGGATACAATCACTGTAGGGTCTTTAACACACTTAAAAATACAGGGACACTGAATAAGAAAAAAATGACCCCATTTTATGTTAAAGGGGCATTTCGTGATCCACAGCCTTGTCCCCACACTTAGGTGCTAGGATCACAAAAGCACCTTAATTTTATATTCTTTGGAGCATGATCCTGGGTCATTTTAAAATCATGTAAGAAAGAAATATTCTCAACATGTTGAAGCTGTAAGCAAAAAATTGAAAAAAATATCTAAAATTAAAAAGTGGAACAACTTCAAATAATACGTACAATTTTGAAATTTGGGAAAATCGAGAGAGAATATTAACTCCATCCTACAGAAACAAAAACCTCCAAATTTTATTTCGAACTCAGGAAAATAACAGATGCCTAAGCAAGGCAACAAATGCCACACTTATCCATACTGGCACTCAAAGTCGATGTGCACATGTGATGAAAATTCCCGAGTGCGCAGGTGTGGCGGTAACCTGTGGGGGCCGGGGGGGAGGAAACAAGATTCCCACCCCCCAGGAAAAAAAATGCGAAGGGAAAAAAAAAAACAGGAAGAGAACTAGAATTTCGCGGTCTCGGATTGGCGCTCGCTATATTCAAGAATATAACTGTGGGCCGCTCCATGACCTTTGACCCTGGCCGTGACCGTGATCTCATCAAACATATGAGGGATCGCATGGTGCACCTTAACAAAAGTTTGGTCCAATTGAACTTCAAGTTTTCAATTTAGATCAATTTTACATTTTTAGCCCATTGTTCAACTTGACCTCACATGATTTTGACCTTTCAACAGGACCCTTGACCTCATCAAATAGGGAGAAGAAATCCCATTGGTGCACCTATGAGAGAAGGTTTGGTTCCAATTGAAGTAAACTTTTCAATTGAGGTCAATTTAAAAAAAACTTAACAATTTTGACACACACATCCCACAAACCACACACCACAACACATGCACAACGGATGCTAAGTGGTCCTCAAGCTAAAGCTGGTGGCCCACAAAAAGCAAAAGAAAAATAGGAAAAGAGGGAAGGGAAGAAGAGGAAAGGGAAAGAGGGAAGTGAAGGGGTAAAGGAAAAGAAAAAAAAAAAGAAAAAAAGAGGATGAAGAGCAAGGTGAAGGGAGAGATAAGAGAGAAAAAGATAAAAAGGGAAAAGAAACTTGGAAGAAAAACCCCTCTGTATCTTTCTTTACAGCAACCTTCCTGCCCTTCAGATTTGAGGGTGACACAAAACCAATTTGGGGTTTTTAAGTTAATACGCTATCAGCAATTTTCAAAATATGAGCAAAAAGTATATTTAAATGAAAAGTTTAACAGGTTTGGTGACACATTGATGAATAAATGTCACCTTAATATTCAGAAGTAATAAGCAGCCGTATTTGGTTAAAACTGGATTAGACTTGAACTTCAAAATATGAGCAAAGCAAATATATGCCAATGCAAATTTTAATAGGTTTAGTGATTTTTCAGAAAAAAAAATTGACAGGTTCAACCAACTGTAAACAAAAGGGATTTTTTGGTTTTCCCTTAGCACAAGTACAAAACACCAATGTTTTTCAAATTGTTCACACTTATCTCTTAAAAGATGCAACAACCATAGATATTAATTATTGATTTGTTAACCACTTTCTGAATGACCTTAATATGGAAATGCACGACGACAGAACCTTACCATGTGCCAATAAGCACATAATGCTTTAACACTTTGTGTGCAAATGCGGGTTCAGTTGAATTATTGAGGTATAATTTTCCCACATTTAAAAAAAAATCCGCAATTAAGAATTGCTATAAAATTTCTAAATATTCAAGCAGCACAAAATACAAGTCATATGACTTCAACCATATGCTATAGGCTGCTAGGGTTTGAGATATTTTGCCAAATTGTTAAAGATTACACTCAAAAATAATAATAACTAAAATGTCGGCAATTTTGCTTAAACTATCCATCCAGGTATAAAATTAAGGTCAAACCGATTCTTCTTTTTAATGGGCTCTTATTGAACAAGAGCTGGCCCCATGTAGCCATTTGCTCTTGTTTCAACTGGAGCGTTCAAATGTGAGGATGGAGATAGTCAAATTTACCATTGTAAGATTTGATGAATTGGATATTAAATTGTGTCACTACAAAATTATTTACCATTGTTGCATTGAATCAAATAATATATTGTTATTAATACAGAATAAATATGAGATTCATCTAAATAGTTCAAAGTTTTGTTGGTAAGGTGGACACGCGGGGGGACCTGTAAGTAGATGGGTAGTGAGATGTGCGGAAGGTTGTGGGGTGGATGTATGTGAATGTGTGTATCTGCAACACATCAATCAAGTGCATACTTAGATAATTTGTATGTCTTCAGAGAAAAGATCCTTGTGCCCTGTAAAAACATCATTTATACCCCTACACCCCCCCAACCCCCCATTTATATATTATGTACAATCGAAATCTACCAGCGCTAAATGCTAATATGAAATATTTATGTCGAGTACATAGACGGTTTGAATCACTTTTCAGAATAACTAAGTCAGAAAAGGAATAGCATGTCTTATGAAAGATAGTTGTGTAAGAATTACTAAAGACTCTCGAAAAATTGAAGAAAAAAAATTTGCCTTGGGGTTTTAAAATGCAATAAAACTTGGAAAGTGGATGGAGTTTTGAATCTAACGATGGCAGCGCTAAGTATAATGTACACAGAAAGTCAGTAACATACTGGCCAAAGTCAAAGATAAGCTATTAACATGCCTAATATAAAAGATAATTGTAGGCAATTTATTTAAAGCGTAGAAAATGAAAAAAAACAACAAAAAAAAGTTGATTTCAAGGAAATGCAATATGTGGCTACGAAACAAATGAATGGGGGAGGAACCCTTGTGTTGTATAAAATTGTGATGTACAATGGCCTACTGTAACCATGAAAGGTCTCTTACACAGCTGTTTAGCATACCAAAACATCTTTCAATTATTTTATGAAAAGCATTAATTGCTGCCACTGTCACTAATGGTTTAGCCCGCCGCATGGTTCCCGAAGCCGGTTTGTCCCGGCAATTAACACCTCTATTGTTCCTATTGTTTCCAGTGTTATCAAAAGCCCAGTAGCCCGGTTGGTCCAGCATTACCGCGATCCGCCCCGCCGATTGGGGTCCCTTGGGTTAAAGAAAACTGTTTAAATCACGCGTTGCCTCTCCTTTTTGATTAAAATCATAAAAAGACAAAAGACTGAATTAACAATAAATTATAAAAAAAAAAAAAAACATTTTAAAGCAGTATTTAAGAAGCAATTTCAAAGAATTTTTTAAATAAAGTGCTAACTTTTTTCTTTAATAAAATCATAAAAAAGACTGAAGTAAAATTAAAATGCGAAAAAACTTTTAAAACAAGAATATCTTGTTGTTAAAAAAGAAAAACAACCACAATGTGGACACAGTTTTTTAAAAAATGAATGTTTCCTTCTATGAAAGTGTGACTTCAGTCGCTAGACTTAACTAAATATAGCACTGTAAACATAAAGTAAATAACAGAGGCAATATTGACAAGAACATTGGCAAAGAAACGGAAGTTGATTGAACTAGCGGCACAAACCCTCATGTAGTTAATCCGGTGATTAAGCCATTGATACTAATTACACGGTACCACCGGCCTCGGGATCCAACGGTGGTATACGCCGTCACTAATGGGGTACATTGTAATTCCACTCTAGAAGCTCTGCGTTCTTTTGTTTTCTGAGACTATACACTATCGTCAACTGTACGTTGTGCCAGTTTTGCAGCTGCAAAAGAGCAGTGACATTTAATATACCATATGGTGGGTTCTAATTTTTTGTTCATTTTCATATTTATCCATTATATACTTTCAGCCCCACTCGAGTGATTGGCTTACACAATCGGATTCTTACCCAAATCACCTGTTCGCATGCTCGCAAGTAGAAATCGCTCGGTGACTGGATAATTTCTGGGCATAAATGGGGATGACCCGCTTTAAGTATGTTTTCATCTTGAAAGACATAGCCTTCACTCCAAAACAAACCATCCGTAAAGTTTTGCACCGATATTTCAACCCGTTTTGATGTGAGAGCTAAAAACGGATTTTATCCCCATCGAAACTCTGTAAAATTAATATCGGTCGACCAAATGGTGCACATTTTGGCTCATAACATCCCAACCAAACATCCTTTAGCCTATGATTTCCATCAGAGTAAAGAGAAAAGGTCCGCTTTCTTCTGATACCAAAATTTTGACTATTTCTGATCAAATCTGGGGTTCTGGGATGTGGCTATATCCCCCCCCCCCTCAATTGGACCATGGCCTTTTAAAGGCGAGTACTTCTTTATTCATTTAAAAAAATGTGCAACGAGAGCCCTAACCCCAACCCCACTGTCCTAATTCCACTGCAAAGTTATCTGTCAAGAAGACATGCTTTGTTATACTTACATAGGTCAGGTCAGGTTACCTTTGAGGGCCTGCTATGTATCCTGGTAACCCAGTACTACCTGTTCCAGGGCCGGTTGTCTGCGGCTAAACTGTCACCCACATTGGGTTTCTAATGAAGTCTGATGATGAGGGTCGCTGGTTACACTTGCATATGAAAAAGAAATCTACCTACAAGGGCTTCAGCTCTGGAGAGCGAATGCGGCCATCCAGCACATGCTGCCTTGCTGTGGGGCGTGGTTGCCCAAGGTTAGGCCCACCGCCGAAAAACTGTGGATTGACCAGGAAGGGCACCGGTCAATTATCTTTTGCTCCGATAAAATCCTCACACGCAGTATTGCTGAGTGTGAGGTGTATCCGGCCACCCTCGTAAGCAGGAAACAACCCGGATCTAAAACTTTGGTTTTACTAACTAAACTAACATCAACACACATGAACTGCCCCCACACCCCCGCCTGGTATAGTTTGACTGCACGAGTGTCCTCTAAAGAAATGACTCAAATGGAGCTATTGGCAATCAACCACACAGCCAAATTCTTCATAGGAGTACATTTGAGGTACCTAGTGGAGTCCTATGGAGTACCCTGCGTACCTGCATGTTACCTACGCTGCTAAAAACAGGGCATTTGAATATTAGAATGCACTACTGCATCACAGATAGTTTTAAGTTACTTTAATTATTTTTTACTGGTAATGACAACAATACAATTGTCAGGTCAGGTTTTTTCTTTGATGGCCTGCTACGGGTATCCTGGTAACAGTGTAACCAGGACCTTACATTTTCCTGGTCCACGTTGTCTATGGTTTTAAAAAAACCGTCAACCCCATTTGAGTGTCTAATGGAAATTCGATGAGGGGGGTAGCTGGTTACCCCTGGTAGAACTAAAAAGAAGATCTACCTACAACTTGTGTAGTAACAAGGGCATTGGCTATGTGGCCATCAGGCAATTGACATCTTTTGCTCCCAATAAATCCTCACACACACCAGTATTGCTGTGAAATGTTGAGTTGACTCGGCCCCCCCATAGTGGGGACGAAATGGGATTTAAAACATTGGTTTTACTACTAACTATACTACTACCATGCAATATAATTGACATTGTCGAGGGTTGCAATATTTTGAGTCACCACGATTTTCTTTGTCCTAAGAATTACGGAAATGTTCTCATTATGTATCTTCAATGAATCAACTTCAATTGAGGAGAAATTGTTGTGTTCTTCCAATACCTCCTTCATGCCCCTTTAAGGACTTCAAGAAAACAGAATTGATAGCTTGAGGAAGATATGGTTCTAATTGAGGGAAACGAACAATTGACCAGGATCTCACTGCACTCAGTTATTTGGGTCAAACCCAGAGGTGTTTTTGAATCAATCCCATAATGCAATTGCAATGTGCCTACCCCCCCCTCCCCCCTTTTTTTCTTAAAATGAAAGAGTGAAAAATTAATTATTATAAAAAAAATAAAGTAATTTTAAATTAACTCTAATTGAGTGGGCTTTTAGCTCTAAAAGAGCGAGACAATGCAACCTGACACCTTAACTCTCGGTTTACCCAGCTCACTCTGTTAAACCGAGTGGATCCAAATGCCACTCTTTCTTCGGAGTGAAGCCCACTCTGAACCTTATCGACCAGATTTTAGCTCTAAAGAGTGACAAATGCTCACTCTTTTTCAGAGTGAACTAATAGCCAATCAGAAAACGCCGCAGATCTCGTGATTAATTTTCGAACAACATGGCGGACGAGTTAAGTTAGATACCGTCATCAAACTTTGAACTAAGTTGTATACATGTAGTGCAGCCAATCATATATATCTTCACGGTGATATATTGTGTGTGTCGGTCACAGTTCATAGCATTTACCGACAAAGTGTAGAGAAGCATTACATGTTATTTACTTGTATTCCACTCGTACTACGGTACCTGCGCCAGGGCTAGGCTTACACATGGACGAAACGCACAATCAGCATGTCACGGCATGCATGTCATGATCATACACGTCATTCATGCCACAATCGTGCATGCAAGTCACACTGAATCATGCCAATAATGCGCCACAATAGTCATTCATGTCACGATGCTCTGAATTATGACCTCACATACAAAAACAAATATACTCACCAACAACAAAATTCACATCAACTCACAACTCTATAATAGTGACTAGGTTCACTCTAAAAAGAGTTAATAGCGAACAAAAAATAACATGCTGCAGAGGGACTACCAAGCAATATTGCCAACCTTAAAGCATAATGTGACACAAATGGACTTTGAGCTGCATGTCATGTAGAAAATGCACGGCTCAGAACTCATTACCAACGATGTCAATATGTGTTTGCTTTTCACACCAATAATTTGATGGGGATTGCTCAGGCACCGATATTTTATCATTCATTCATACCTTCAATTAAGAAGAACAGGGCCTGGATAACTGAGCATTTCATCCAAAGGGAGAAACTTGACAATACAGCATCGTCTTTTTAAAGGGAGCAAGAGTTATTCACTCCCTACAGTTCTCCTAAAGGCGCATATTTTAACGAAAATCAAGAAACTAAAAAACATCAAAATCAGATTTATGCCTGCTCTCTGTATCAAGCCAGGTTCCCCAAATACCCTACAATTTTGAAGACTGAAGCAACCTAATAAGGACAAAATCCGATATTTTAGTCATTACTGTGCCGAATGGAACACTTACCACAAATGTAATTGAATGGGGATTCATCTCTTTTAGTAACTGCTGTGTTTCTTTCTTTTCTGCATTCTTTCAGTTGCAAACAATAGTTTATGATAATTCTCTGACTTTCCTTTGTTTTTTAAGCAACTCCTGCAAATTTCAATTTGCGACTCTTTTCAGGTAAATCACTGTATAGTGTCTTTAAAGGTGCAACAAGATAGTTTCACATAACAGGGGTGTCAGAACAATGGAAATTCTGATTTTTACACTGATATATAAAGCTTTATATCAATTCCCCATCTGAAAGGATTTACTATTGCTATTTGGTACAAAATTTGTGAAATTTCTAATTTTCCTATAGGAGCAATCGAAAATTCATGTTATGTTTTCATATTGAAATATAAGCATATACAATCACCTTTATGTTTCATTTTTAAGTTATTTCTGTAACCAAATAACTTTAGGTATATCTATTGTTGTTCTAATCTATGATAAATCATCCATTATCACAGAAAATGTGGATGACTTGAAATTTTCTCGTTGCACCTTTTTAAAGGTCCAGGGGTCTAATCACTAATGCCGCCATTTCCATGGACCCCAGATTTTTCAATGAGTTGTCTCAAAATTTTGGGTTATCAAAAGAAAGCTATTTTTCTTTTTTACACCTCTGATAAAATCTTAGGGCTAAAGGCGTTGTGATTTTGGATGTTATGAGCGATAATATGCCCCATTGTTGGTCGACCAATATTAAAAAACAGTACTCTATGGGATTACAAAACATGTGTTTAGCTCTCACTTCAAAGGTTGAAATATCGGCCGCGAAACTTTACATATGAGGGGTTTTTAGATGAGTCCATTTATAGACACTAAGGGTCATCCAACTTTAAGTGAATTTGATCACCCTTCTGCAGCTCTCCTTAAGTACATTGTAGGAGAGTGATTTAAAACTTCCCTTGGAGATCTTTTTGACGGATATACATTGCAGTGCATGGTAATGTTCTTATTTCTCCCTGAATACCTCCTTACTTTAGAATTGTAGTGCTTTTAAAGAGAGCACTACCCAGGCCGTATCAGGGGGGTGTGGGGGGTCGCACTCCACCCCCAAATTCCACAATAAGGCAACAAAAGGTCACGTTTTTTGCTGAATTTTTTGATAAAAAGGGTCCAATTTAGAGAAATTTTGAAATAAAGTCCACCTTTTGGTGATTAATGTTTTAAAATCTATTTTTTTTTTAAATTTTAAGGGGGTTCGGTCCACTTTACAAAAAAAGGTCACTTTTTTTTAAAAAAAGGGTCCACGTTTTTTGAAGTCCTGCTTACGGTCCTGGCACTACCTCTTCAAAAGATGTAACCTCATCTTTTAACATATAGTATCAGCATATGGACTGTTTAATTGTATCAGGATTTGTTACAAATGAACATGAAAAAGGAGAAAAGAACACATAATACTAGAACACATGCAACATGATATTTTAGACAAACATAACTCCTCAATTGAAGATGCTTGGAAAAATCCACACTATATTCGCCTCAGTGAGATTTGTTTCTGTTCTAATTTGTGGACATTTTCATTTAACTTAACAGAAAGTTTTGTATAACTATGAAAATGTTAACCTATCAATGTGAGACTGGTTCTTTGCTAGGAATGTTTTTTGTGATTTTTACATGAACTTTAGCTTTTTGGCACCTTCTGTCCTACTATTGAACCATGGAGAGACCAAACTTTCTCTGCATCCCCAGTTGAAATTTGAACGGGCGAAATACTCTCTTTCTCACATGTGGCGAGCAAGCGCAAATGCACCCCCACAACACACACACGACACAGTTCAGCGTAACTAGTGTAGGGGAGGGCAGGGGGAAGACTGCCCCTGGCCAACTAAAATGTGGATGAAAGGGGAGAAAAGAAGGGGAAGGAGAGAAAGAGAGGAAGAGGAAAGGCGAAAGGAAAAGAGGAAAGGAGGAAGAAAGGATAGGGAAGGAAGACAAGGGGAAAGGGAAGGAGAAGGAAAAGAGAAGGACGGTGAGAAAAAAAGGCGAGAGGAAGAAAGACGGCAGGAGGGATTTATTGTAGCTTCAATGATTGATTGAAATTTGTGCCCTTAAATACTCTTTTTTATTTATTTAAGATGGCAAACCCAGGTCTCTTCCGGGGCTCCTCCCCCTGGACCTCCACGCAGACTTTCGTCCCTGGACCCCACCCATGTCAGCCTTTGCGCAAAAAACGCTCGCACTTTAATCATTCTCCAAAGCGGTACAGCAATCGGGAAAGCTTCTTGAGTGTTGCCCCCTGGAGGCTCAAGTCTGGTTACACCTCACAACCACACACAGCATGCACATACACCCACATGCACAGAGTAAGAAGTGATTTTTGTTAACTTTTTTTCTCAACATTTGGCTGAGTCCTATCAGTTCCATGCAATGTCATTCATTTAATTTGTTCATGCAGTGAATGAAACAGACTGGTGTCTATTTCATGTCACAGACACAGATGTGTCGCAAGCTAGAACTCCTTACATAAAAGGTAAGAAATATACAGTTTTCCGAAAGTGGTATTGCCTGCACCTGTTTTCGATTTACTGGATCGTTACGTGGTTATATTTCAGTTAAAAAGGCTTTTTGAAATATTTGGGCATAATTCATAAATTCTGTTTCTAAATGAATATAATATTTTTCAGCAATTCATCATAAAGAGAGGGAAAGCTAGAATTGTAATATACTCGCAAAGGTAATATTACATAGAAAACATTCACCATTTTGGAAGCGACATGTATGTCAGGCAGTTCAGCATCGTGTCACCCATCAAGACCCCATTTTTAAAATTTTCACCAAAGACCCCCTATTTTGTGAAAAAAAAATTACCAATGATTGTTTTTTTTTTTTTTTAAAAATTTTTTTTTTTTTTTTTTAGTAAAAAAAAAAAAATTTTTTTTTTTTTTTTTTTTTTTTACCCAAAGACTCCTATTTTGGGGGAAATTTGAAAATTTTTCACCCAAAGGCTCTGTTTTTTTTTAGAAAAATTTTTGCAAACCAATTTTTTAAAAGTTTAAATTTTGAAAATTTTTGCAAATTTGGTGGACTTGGAAAGCCCTATTTATTTTTTGGCAATTTGGCTGTCCCTCTCCCAAGCCCCTATTTTATTTCAGTCCCCCTGTCACCGAATGCCTGTGTTTGGGAGCGCGAGCCTTACACCCCATATCCAGTTCATAGTGAGTGCTCCCCCCCCCACCCCCGATCACTTGCTGCTTGCAACATCTGGTAGTTAGAAGCATGAGTGTTGACATATTGCCTAATGGGGGATGGGGGACAGGGTAAGAGTATGACGAACCTGTGGAATTTATGAGCTGTCATGATTGGGCTCATAAAATTCAGTTGAATAAAATGCCATACCTGCTATTAGTGGTATGGTTTTACAAATTTCACGATCACGATATTTTTCCAAAATCCTTAAAAACAAGCAACAACAAAACGATATGAACCAGAATACACTGCAATTTTGGAATACTTATCTTTATGATATTTGTAAGCTGAAGGAGTTTTTTGTACACTGTGATTTGTCCACTGTTGGACCACAAGGAGACGTGTAATCAGTTGATTATGAAGTAACTTAAGGAGTGGCTGAAATAGCCTTTTTAAACTCAAATACATCTAGCTTCACATGATGGTCGATTGAATAGTCACATCACCGACATGGATTTACCGCAGGGATTAGGTTAGGGCTAGGTGTAGGCTTAGGGTTATGCTTAGGGTTTCAGAGTTAGATTATGTTAGGTTAGAAAATAGCTACCAACCAGTAAAAGTAAAAGAATATTCATCTAACTGTCAGGTGAATAGCCTCAGCAAGAGTTTTGATCACAGTTGTTTCAGATGAACGTCAAAAAATTCTAAACTTCAGACTGGTTACCTAAAAATCTCAAAGTTAAAACCTCAATGGAGTTCTACCTAGCCACACACATGCTCCAAAGGCAAAGAGTATTTCGGGTGCAAATACCAACTACTTGCTCAATAAAATTCCAATAAAAGTTATTTGTCCTGAGCACAGAACATTTTGTCACTGTGTAATATACTAACCAATGTCAACGGTTTTCCAGTACCTTCAAAAATCTCGCCTTAAGGCCACGTCTCATCCCACCTATAATACCAATAGCCCATTTCCAATGCAACGGATCCTGAATTTTTTGATAGCAAAAAGACTATTAAAAAATGTCTGGTAAGCATTGAAATATAAGTTTGTACTTGATGAAGATAAGTCAAAATACACCTTAATTTCAGTTAAAAATTTGAAGTGAACAACAATGCCCACAGCATATTTTTCTGTTCTCAGAAAAGCTACAACCTTTAAAAAGAAAACTAGCCAACCTCCCTTGATAATATCCACTCATACACTCTTGCCAACAATCCATAGACACATGAAATTTTAAAAGCAACAAAAATAGTCCACTTCACGCCATGCGTGTAGAGGATAACATACTTCACGTTCCAATACCATTAGCTTCACACTCCAGCACTTATGATGTTGGTAATGGTTTAAGTGGCCGTGGCTGGCAGGGCAGCGTATATCCCCTATTACCTACGTCGATGCCTTGATTCATTCTACGAGAAAAGATGAAAGTATATATTCAAAGGAGGAATTTATAGATATTACAATTCAGGTTGTGTCATATTGGCATTTCTTGACATCCTAGCGTTGGGTCAATTGCAAAGCAACTAGAAAATATTAAAGCACTCAAATTGCACTGAAAATTCAGAGCATTCTGAAGGCATAATATTTTGCTTTATAATAAAGATAATTTACACTTTTGGTAAGTGTGGATTTTCAATTGCTAGGCCGATGCACACATAGCAAGTGTGAGTTCATCACCAATCAACAATGTTACACTCATGTAGTAAAGGACTAGAGAAGGAATAGGACCCCCCCCCCCCCCCCCCCCCCCCCCCAGGTGTGTAAAGGGGGCATTTCGTTTGTTCCCCAGCCTCGTCCCCCGACTTACCTCAAAAAAGTTGAGATTCTTATATCATCTGAACCGTTAGCTTAGTAATCCACGTTGGTTGTAATACCTAATCTTACGTGCAAAATTGGTCGTATCTGCAAGAAATTCACAATTTGTATTTTTGCCATAAACGGACAGAAATTACAGCATAGTGGCCTATGGTCACACCACTAAATGCTGGTCCCATTCGGTCCGGTACCAAAATGGCCGAGATGAAAACTCATTTTCTCCTCAATGGAAAGCATCTCAGACCATAAGCTAACATTCTGCTTGAAGTTCATCATATCTCCTACCCAATCATCATGAAAATTAGGAGTAGTTATCCCCCCAAAATTTCGAGGTAGGGACGTGAAGACTAGCATGCACCGTGTACCCTGCTGGAGGTCAGAGCACTTTTCAGCCAGTCAGAGTGGTTGGTCCCTTGTAAGAATACTGTTAAAATTGGTTTGTCGGATCAAAAATAAAATATCATGACAACCTTTTTTTGATATTCCTAAGATTGTATATTAAATATTGTAGCAAGCCAGATTGCAACCAAGGTCTCCCAATTTCTCTCAGTTTTTAGGGTTTTATCTTAGGCGAGGGTCACCAAAAAAAAAAAACGCCTCATTGCAGTGGGGCTGGACTTAACATGTTTCTCAAGTTATTTACGGTGGGAATCTCTATGGGAGTGGGAAACCAGCATGCGCATTAACACAAAACCGCAGATCGGGATCAAACTCAATTTGTGGATAAGCTTTTCTCACGGATATTAGTGAACAATGAATAAACAAGGTGCTGGAATCACGAAATGACCCTTTAACTCATGCCATTTCCCCAATGCCTGAGGAGAAAATCAAGTAAAGTCAAATGTGGCTCTCAAATAATGCTTCATGATTCCAAAAATAAATACATGTACAATATCAGAAATATAGAGCCAAAATAGCTTTTTTCCCTTTTTAATAAAAAAAAGCTTGTAAATTTTCCATGCATCAAGCTAGCAAGCAAACATTACACAGCATAGTGAGTAAATACCCAAAACATGTTGTTCTAATGGGAGATAACATCTCATAAAAATTAATTGTCTAAATCCTACATTGAAAATGGGCAAATCAGGAGATCGGGAGATAAGTTACTTAAAGCAAGCAATCAACTCTATATTTGCTTGGTTAAGGCTGGAAGCGGCCATTCGTGTACCGCTCTATCCAGTGGAGCTAAATATATGCTCTTTGGTGGTTTTCCGCGCCCGTTTTATTACCTGCAGGCTATTAGTAATTTCCTAATTGGTCCTCCATAGTGAAGTGGTCTCGGCTTGTTGAGTCCTTCATGTCCGCCACCCGTTGAATATTACCGATGTGTGTGTTGGTATGTACTGTACGTGAGCTGGAGCTTTTGGCCATTTAGGGCGGTTAAATCAGGAGCGTACATAATCATTGCGTGGGGGAAAAAAACTCTTGGAATAGTGGTTGCAAAGAAAATAATATTGTTAGGATTTTGGATTAATATTCTAAGTAGTGTCTTTAACCCTTTGAGGTCCTACAAGGGACTTCAGGCAAAGAGACCAATATATTTTCGTTTTGTTTTAATTTTTTAGTTTTTTGCTTTTTTTAATGTTTTGTTAAATTTGAAAAGTCATTCAAATGAGTCCAAAACAAGCCTACATAGTCTTTGGGTTTTCTTGGATGGTTATGGAATGTGATAGGTGGGGAAGGCATTTAAAAAACACTGAATTTGCGTTATTCAAAAGCACAGATTTACCAGAATGAGGTGCAGAGTACTCATTGGTCATTCCTTCATCTGGGGTTTGTTCCAATCCATAATGGCAGCTTAAGCAAAACCCATTTCTCTCAACTTACGTTTCCTAATTATGATTATTTTGTCCCAAGCACTGTCATTGTTTGTCGTCAGTTTTGTATGACTTTTTCAAAAATGTATTTATATGTTTTTGAATATTTTTGTTAGTGTTTTCCAGGGAAGTCTATGTTCGGGTCACTTATTGGCATTTCCTCCATATTGTTGTTCTGTCAGGTATGTTGTAGTTGTGTTTTAATGCTATGTGAGTATTGTATATGTTTATGGGAGATAAAAAATGATATGGACATTGATTGCACCATTATGGGGAAATTTGTGAACTTTGATCGATCAAGCATGTGACCTCAAATAAAGCTTTCGTAAAGGTGACTCATGAGATTTCAATGTTTTGTGTGTTTTAGTTAAAAATAGTTCAATATAGAACACCTAAAAAAATAGTCCCCTAAAATGCTTAACTTCCAAAGTTTGAGATGAATAGGATTTTTTTTGTTTTTGATGTGTAAATATTTACGTTATAGTATAATAGCCACCAATAGATTTACTGTGTATAAACAAAATTTCCAAGACCAGAATTTTATTACAAAGTTGTGATTTTCCTTATGAAGGCATCAATTTGAGGCTAGTTACTTCCAAACTGTGATTAGGATGTGGAAGAGTACACTAAAAACACCAATGTTAGAAAATTTTTTGGGGGAAAGGGGGCACATTCTCCGAGTCCGCCTTTAAACCTAGCAAATGACTGGACTTTAGGCTTTCCTTTGCAAAAAAAAATAGAACAAGATTACATAGGTATCTTTCAATCCATTAAGGGAGAACTAATTAGTACAATCAGTGCCAGTGCTTAATGTAAGTATATGATTCCATCATCTTAAAATAGGAACAAGGAGGGGACAGACAACACTACTTATCAGATATAATATAATTGAAACTTTCTATCTTAGTTAGTTATGATCCTTTTTAAACAGCATCATGAAATGTCAGGGTTAACAATTTGGACCACTTTGAATCAAAGCACTCTCAAGTCCACTTTCAACATATGAAATTTCACTCAATCAGAAAGGACAGCAGAAACTAGGCCTCACTCAAACAGGGTGAGTTCTCTCCCATATTATAGACTGCCATCCCAATCTGAACCATGGAAAACAATTCACATCTTGCTTATGAATCCACAAAAGTCAAATCAGTCTATTTTATGTAACTTCATGTCAATGTCTCATATTTTGAATTTCCGAGAAGCACTGAAGCCATTTACCCGATTCTCGCCCCCTGCAGTTTTGGACATGTTTCAGTGTATTATTTAAGGGCTCTGCAATCTCATTTTGTCAAACCCCATAGAAGCAATTATTAAACATCACTATCTTTTTTCATGGAAAGGTTGGGACTGGATTTAAAAAAGTGGTCATAATTTATATATCTGCTAAATTATGCTAATGAGTTCATGAATAATTATGAGTTTGTGCCCAAAATTTTACCAAAAAAGTAGATTTTCAAACATTGACAGCTGTATCAACCTCTGCTCAGGGTTCTTCCTTTATGTTTTTATGCTTATAGCAACATTATGCTGTTCTGTTAATCCTGCCTAACTAAAAAGGTATGGGGTGGATCTGGATATGTTATTCAAATTGTGTGGCTATTTGATTCACCAAAAATTGGACCAAAATTAGGACTGAAAAACTGATGAAATGTGGAACCAATCTGTGACTCTTTAAAGCATATTTGAAATACAAATAAAAATGGTAGTGCATCAGAAATGTCTGAATTTAGGTAAAAATTCAAACTTCAAAAATACTAAAATCGTTACAGATTACTCTTAACCACTTACAGGACCCTGTTTTGTTGCTAATTAGTGCAATATTGGCACACAATTTAGGGAAAGTAAGAGTAGATAGGGTTTTAAGTAAAAATAGAGCCATTTTAAAAAAAAAAATTTTTAAATTCACATTTCTGTTTTGCTATATGGAATTACATAATTATAAGGAATTGCATAGAAAATTTTTCCTGCTTACCATATCTTTTGCTCTCACTTTGCTGTAAGAAAATACACAAACCACAGCCAGCAACCTTAGTGGCAATTCAAATTCGTGACGGAATCACTTAGATTTGCACCAAATTCCAGGCAATGTGCTTGAAAAGAATTGCCTTTTGCGGACCACTGGAGTTGTTGCTATACCAACATGATCCCCCACTTCACCAAGGGAGGGGGTTGGATATCGTGGTCACGCATACTTTTGCCTTCTCAAAAGCAAAGGCAACAACATTTATCAAATATGTAATATAGTTGGCTTACGCATGTTCGAAGAAATTGCCACTATACAGGGAGTAGTTAGTAGTAGTAATTGACAGGAGATTGGGTTTAATAGTGACGTCTTTCTACGCATGGATTTATTGCGTTAACACAGTACATTGACTTGGTAAAAATTCCATTTTGGTTCCCATATCAGCACATCCATACTTGAACCTGAGATGGAATCGTCTCAGCTTTAAACCAATTTCATTTTAGAGAAGTCCACCATTTTGGCAATAAACAATGGTGTAAGAATACCTCCAGATAAGGAGGGGGGATCATATTTGAGCTATAGGCAGAGAATGTAGAAGGACGGGGGAATAATCCCTTGTTTTGCTTTTGGAAACCCATGAGAGGTACTGGATAGTTAAGGGTAAATGAGAAGGGAACCTAAATCTTTTCAAACATGGATTGTTCAGGTCAGCCCTCAAATGGCTCTCTAAACTGGAGATCTGGTGGTTTTTGCGTCGCACCCCCAACCCCCCCCAAATTCCACACAAAGGGCAAAAGGTCCACTTTTTGCGAAATTTTTTGATAAAAGGTCCAAAATTTAGCAAAATTTTGACAAAAAAGAGGACCACTTTTTGTGATTTTTTAAAAATAAAAAGTTCAAAAAGTCAAAAAAAGGACCATTTTAGGGGGTTGTTCGGTCCACTTTTACCAAAAAAGGTCCACTTCTTTTTAAATTCCCGCAACCCCCAAAAAAAAATCATCGGTACGGGCCTGCCTGTGTAATTCTCGATGAAAGAAATCAATCAACCCTATAAGGAATAGAGCCTATAATCCCTATTCAACTTATTTTCTATTACTTATTTTTGTGCAGAAATTACATGAAACAGGAATAAGCCAATCAAAACTCTGTCAAGTCAAAAACAGCTAGCATTTGTTTTCTGTAGAAATAAAATAAAATTGGATGGGGGGGGGAGGGGCCAACAGAATACAAAATTAAGGAATTCCCAAACTGTCTCCTTACTGAAAAGTTGTAATGTACACAAGAATTGGCAGTCTTTTCTTGAATGATGGCTAATTCAAAGAATGAGCAGTCTTTTTATGAACCATTCAAATAAATATTACAGGATGTTTCACCCTCAATACAAATCGTCTCTTATTGTAGAGCAATTTTAGCTAGTGGTGACACCAATTTGACAACTAATATAAGTGGGATATGAAAGCGGTATTTCTCGCAAAAAATCGAAAAATCCCATTGCGGGAATTTGGACATATAGGCCACAAAGCCAGAAGAATTTGAAAATGTTAAGGGCCCTCCCTCTATATGGCCATTCCATAGAAGAGAAAAGTTTAAACCTAGATTTATAAAAATCAATTTGCCCGCAATGAAATTTCGTAAAATGTACACAGGATGAAGCAGTGGTAAAAATAATCCAAAATAGTTGTCAAAAGTGGTGGTCGCCTTGAATTTTTTTGCTTTAATTCTGAGTTGTATAATAAATGAGACTTTCAAACAGACTGTGATATGCAAATGAGATACCTAATATGCACATTTGGTATGACAGACAACCTGCTTAATGCTGTCTGTCCATCACTCGCAACATACAATTTCAGAAAAAAATCTCTTGCCTTCTACTAAAAGGTTTTACTTTTTGTTATTAGTCAAGCAGAACAAACATGCCAAAATGCGATATCATAAAATTATCACATTTTGTGTTGACAATGACAAGAATAGATATGTGGTGAAATAAAGAGAAACATGACTGCTTACATGGCAGAAAAACGGAATAGTTGCGGTAAAACCCAAAGACAATAATGTTAACCACTGGGGGTCGGGGCAAAAATCCAACAGTCACCTCATGCTTAACTTGTAACACAAAAACAAATCATATACCTGGGGGATAAAACAGTCAGATTTTCCGTAAGTGGCAAAACAGGAAATTGGCAAGGATAATGATGTTAAAAACATATTCAAACAAATTAGCCCTTCATAGAGGAGGAGGTATTAGTATTTAAAGGTGCAAGGAGAGATTTTGATCACACCAAATATTGTGTCATAATATTAATTTTACAGAGATTATCGCCACTCATAGACTTCTTTACCCTTGTATTTGGCTATAGTAATGTCTTAAAGAGAGATAAAAGTGTATTTTGATTTTGCTTATATTTCAATGTAACACAGGCTGAATTTCCGTATTTGCTCCTATAAAACGACATTAGAAATTTCATCAAAATTTTTTGTAACCAGAAGAAAAAAAACTCTCAGCTAATCCTTCAGATGGGGAATGTTTTTTTGATAGAAAGCTTTACCTCAGGCAAAATCAGTAATTTTTAGATTTTTTAGAACTACCTGAATATGAAACTCTTGTTGCACCTCTTAATGACACATCAAGACAATCGTGTCACTTTATTGTCATCAGGATCTGCATTTCATTCACTTTGATTCCGCTATAACATGTAGGAAAAATCCAAGTTTAGATGCAGGAGGAATCCGAAGTTCTTGGAGAAATCCTGCGAGGCCGAGTATGGACTGGAACCCAAACGGCAATAAATCTCAGTCCAGACCGAGGGTCCGACCGTGACCACAAGTGGTGCGAGGCTGAGGGAATAACCGCACTGCGGCTAAACCCTCTTCCCCCCCCCAATTTTGCCATAGAAATAGAACTCACATCACATATGCTAAACGTTTGCTTGCAAGAGGTGTAAGAGTATTGCCCTGGAGCTAGCACACATTTGTACCACATACATCTCAAGTACCAAAGGTTTGAGGGATGAATAGTTGACAGACTGACCGGAACCCCTGAAACGTGATTCTTAAGTGCCTGGCAAAGTGGTGCCTTAAGGAGAGGCCAAACCAAAGATTTGTACAGGGGTCAAATGTGTAATTGGATCCAATCATGTTGAACAGCCCCCATGTTACGTGTCTAAACCATAAGGGAGTCAGAAAAGGTATAGTTTGTAATATGTACACCTAAAGTTTCAGAGTTATAAGCTCAAACACAAAATCAATAATATAAGGGTCAATTTCAGTTGTACAGCATAGGGTCAAATTTTTAAAGTTAACTACGACAACTAACTATCCCTACTACTTAAAGTTACTCCGATTGGAAAAAAATGGTGCAAATTATTGGTGGGTTCATAGGATTAAAAATAAGATAGTTTTTTGGACTGTCTTACACTGCTTATTTTCCGATGTAGGGGGCACAGAAGGTCAACGTCCATATGGCATTCAATTGGGATTGATCTTGTGATATAGGTCTATGCTATGTCTGTACTGTACTTAAATCGTGAATGGCACGAATTGTTTCATTCTCTTCAACATTGCCATTGGCTAAACTTGGTCAAATTTCACTTATGGACACTGCAAAATCATCAAACAGACACTTAAATGTCTGTAAAATGTGTCATAGAAATCTAATTCCCACGACAGCATTACGAACAGCGTACACGTCGCCGTGCCCCATGTTGTTTTGTTGTTTGTGGAACTCTACGACCAGTTCATATCAAATTGATTTCAGCGAATGAGTAAAACCCCAAATAACCAAACCCTCTCTTCATATTCTCTATTGTAACATAAACAAGATTCTATTTATTTTATTTTTGTAACAAAAAATCAAATTTGATTTAAATTATTTTCGATTCAATGTATATTTTTCATATTTTTACCTGGTTATATTTTCACTGATATGTGCACGAATCATCCATTAAAACCATTTGGCTATTTATAGCTAGAGCAATCCGGCGATCGCCCACTTCAGTGACTACGAACTACTCGGCGCTATTCCCATAACAATCAATACAAACACCATTTGGTTAAAACTTGCAGATATAGTAACATATGTATCACCTTTTAATCCATCAGTAATGATTTTGTAAACATCAAGTTCAAAGTGCATAAATCGTACTCAACAGCAGCGGGATTTGACTTCCTAATAAGACAATTTTTTGGAGTGCGTCCGCCATATTTACTATTACTGCACATGGCGCAGGGGTGCCAATTTTCGGCCTTAATTCGCCATGTGCCAAAAAGCCAACCACAACGCTCACATTTCAGATTAATACGCCCGCGATGTCAAATTCTATTGTCAGTTATTTTTGGGAAAAGTTACTGTTTTTTTACCCTTGTATCCTAAAGACGAGGCTATATTGGACACAATTGTAATGCAATCTACTCATGCACTCATTTCTGGACTATATTTCAGATGGGCAAATGGGGAATTTCCCTGAAGCCTTAGGGATGATTTTCTGCCGATGGTTGTGTACCGTCACGGTGGTGATTTTCTTTTCTAACCAAATCCAACTTTAAAACTCATAACAGAAAAAGTCCCCGTTACTGGACCCGACTGGACTTACAGTGGTTAGACGTATTCAGCATAAGAACAACTCTATATTCCGGGCTGCAGAATGGGGCATATATGCCACCCGAAGAGGGGATATAATCAGGTTTTCAATCGTTATGGACAACCGTTTAGAAAAAGCAAGTGATTTATGTCCCTAAAACTCCTCAAATTGAGATTTTGCACTCTAAAAAAAAAAAAAAAAAAAAACGCAAAGCGACGAGCGACCCGATTTTTTCGATTTTTTGGGTCTGTCGGGAACGGGCAAATCAAACAATTTTTTTCTTGGCCTTATATAGCACCCTAGCAGCTGACAATCTCCACCAATTTGCATGCAGAAATCAAACCATTCAACTTTTAGAAAAATGAATTTCTTAACGTTCTCAATAGAAGATATGACCTGAGTCGTATGAACTTTAGTCACAACCCTTAATGAACCTATATCCTGGAGTAAGGAGGCTACCAACTCACCTCATTTGGTAGACTTTCATCATCACTAGCAAGGATTTTCCAATCATGTCTCCAATTAAACTCCCTTGTCGTTTTTCCCCTGTGTGTCCCATTATTTATACATCAGTTTTCTTGTCGGGGTGGATAGTGTAAAGAAGGCACCGGGGGGGGCTGGGTTCCTGAACGCTCAAACAATTACATAATCACGTTTGGCACGCTGTAGAAAATACCACCCCCATCTGCAGCCCGCCGGGGCCCGCGCCAATGACACAGTAATCCCTTATATACGTGGTCGGTTTGTGGCAAGAAACCTGGGCACGGAACAATCTCAGGACGTACAGATTTGTTAACGGTAGAAAAGCAAATATGTAACATGGTGGTGTAAAAAACTAGTACCATTTGTATGAAGAGGGAAGAACTGTATGCATATACAAACCTACGAGCTCAGCTCCAAGATGCCCTTAATGTCATCCGTGATAAGTGTCTCCGCCACTGCCGGTAGCTCCTTCGCCGCCGCTTCTTCTTCTTCCTCCGCTCCTTGAAGGTAACTGTCGTCAACCTTGTGAGGCGATCTGGAATGATGAGAAGTGAATTTGTGGGTTACCCTTAAGTCAACTCTGTTGTGAGTCAAAATGCCATTCAGATTCCATCAGTTACTACTTAAAATTAATTCATTTCCCTGAAAACTGATATGATCAGTTGCCTATCTTGTCAGAGATGTGATTAACAATATAATAGTGGTGCACTTGTGTAACAGGCATTTTTCATGGATGCCTGCCTGGCATTAATACACCAGTCATACCTTATCTTGGTATTCAGTAGCTACTAACACTACTTCATTTTGGAAATGAGTTTTAGCTACATCTTCCATTTAACAACTCAAAAGTCGTAAGTTACAAAGAAAGGAATAGAAAATATGCTCTTTTTGCAAATTATGTATAATATCAAACCAAACTCTGGCAAAACACAGTAACCATTTTTTAGCTCTCTTTACAGTTTAAAGCTTTTCTTCCATGTGAAGTTGACAAAAACTACAAGAAGTAGTAAACTGTAACTAGGCTATAAGCAATAATCCTTTATTTGAGCTCAGAGGGTGTATTGTGTCAATCCCACAATGCACCCGTTTTGGGAAATTTCACCTCAACTAGGTCATGTGATCTCACAAGAATCCTATTCTTAACACATAAAAACTCTGACTTTTACACTCATTTTAGCCTACAAGGTGCTAGTACTTAGGGATTTTTTGCATGGTCATGAAATGTCTTGTGGTTCTTAAACTTTTTGAGCACTTTTTATCCCTAAGTACTGACATGTGTTTAGTACAGTACAGTATAGGCATATTGCAATGCATTGTGGGATTGATTAAAAACCCTCTGATTTCAGCTAGTCATGGCATTTCTTTTTAATAATTTACTCTTCCATAAAAGGAACCACCATATTGGTATTTTTTCTTTTTCTTCATTCAGAGATAATTACTTTGTATTGCTTTATTGTGCTGTCCATTTCATGCAAAAAAAAACATTTTCAACTATTACAGCAAGGAACAAATTTCCCCAATACTTGATAAAATATCCCAAGGTCACATATGTTGCCATTTTAGCTGGCAGAAAATCGGCAAATTATTACCATTTTGCCTTCTCCATTATACCTTGAGCATGAGCAATTGACATTTTGTAATGGCGCATTATGAACCCATTACTCAGCTAAAGCACTGCAATACTATTCTCAACTTGATCAAATTGGTACTGAGAAGATATTTTTGGGAGATGCAAATGCATGCTTCTCTAACATGAGATGAAAATTGGCAAGATGGGTCATTGATGATGGTCCCTAACAATTGCTTCTTTTGCTTCTACTTTTTTTTCCACAACAATAAATTCTAAAGCAGTCAATGGAAAATACTGCAAGTTAAAACTTGCACAATCCCCCTGATGGGGAGTAAACTGGTGCATGGGGTACAAAATATGCAAATAAGTTCATTAATATGTTAAAATAGGGATGACACAGTGCATGGGTATTACTTGCTTGCACCACTACCCACATACCAAGTTTCGTCAAATTTGAACATTTGGATCTGGTAGTTCACGCTTTTAGTAATGAGCCAATCAGATATGCAAATAAGCTCATTAATATGCACAAATAATGATGTCACAGTGTGCAGGTATTACTTGCATGCATCACTACCCACATATCAAGTCTTCTCAAATTTGGACATTGAGATCTGGTAGAAGTTCACCTTTTTATTCAACCAAACAAAACAACCTAACCAAAATGGAACAAACAGCCACACACATGGAGAAGGAATCTGCTGTACAATATCCCCATGGCTTTTTAAGTCAGGGAGATAAAAATAAATGTACAACTAGAAATATATCATGCAGAAAAAAATCCAACCAAAGATGGAAACCCTGGGATTACATGAAACTCACAGAAGATATTAAAGGTGTGCATGTAGTTGAAAGTTCAGAAAACCACTCTAGAACTAACAAGCAAAACACAGATGGGGATATAGCCCAGTTTAATTCTAATTTGGCAAAAAATTAGTAAAATTTTTTAATTTTTCTTTTTTTATTAATTTTATATTAATACAAATTTTATTATAGCTACATATTAAAATTCCACGTTTTAACACTATTACTGAGGTCAAAACTAATCACTATTTGCATGCCCTTGTAAGTCCTCCAATTTCATGTGTATGATCCTGTCATTTCATCTAATTACTGCATTTTAAATACTTCAACAAGGTTAAAGTATGGATAAAAATAAGGTCATAGAGCTTATAACCGGGGAACAAAAAAAACAGTTTCTGAGATGGTGTCAACATAAATCTGAACACACAGCCAAGTTCTAATCACTAACTCTTCATTTATAAAACTGCGCATGTGCGTGTTGTTTAAAGGTTGCCAAAGGTTGCATTAGCCAATTTTACAAAAATCAAGTTTTCGTAACAAATTGCATAAATAACTGTTTAACCAATCGGTAAACGTAGGTACGCTCCCATGACTTATTTGAAAACACACGTCTTGAATATACAAGCACCCTCAATGCTCAAGCAACCTGGAAATGGCAAGGATTGTACTTCTGACATTCCATTCAAATTATTTACATGAGAATTCTCTGGTGCGGCACTGACTATTGTGATTATTTTATGTTGACAGATTACATCAACATAGGGCATTCTTTTCACTTAAAATATATCTTACAGATCTCTAGTCAAATTTTAAGGTTAGTTTTGTCTTATAACTTGCATCAAAATTTATTTTTCTATATTTTTAATAGATTTTCTAATTAACAAATCACTGATAGTGGCCTTTAAACTGAGTAACAAACCAATTTCAAAGAGGTTTAGTAAATTGTTAATGAACTTAACCAATTTCCTCTGGGAAAACAAATTTTATTTGATTTTAGAATGCACTTTTTAAAGTCAGTTAATTATCTATATGCAAATACAAAGTACAGAGTGAAGGTCACCACGCATTAGGAAACAATGATAGTTATCTTATCCTATCTTAACATATCAATTATTAAAATATACTTCTTCCGAAGCAAATGAACTTACTTTTTTCAAAATTCAATACACTCAATATATTTGACATGTATAAAAAGAATGTTATCTTTATGTATAATTAAGTAAAGGTGCATGGCCCGATATATGTAAATGAAATTTTTCATCTTGATAGACTGGTCCAAAACCCCACTGTAAAAGTGTTGCTCCGATATTTCAATCATTTTGATGGAGAGCTAAAAATGTGGATTTTTAAGCGCCATAGAGTATCTGTAAAATTACTTATTTGGTTTGACCCAAAATGGGCCAGCAATTTTTCTCATCACTTCCAACAAAACACCTTTAGCCTAACAATTTCACGGGTTAAATAGAAATAGTCTCTTTCTTCTGATACCAAAATTTTGACCACTTCCACTTCCATAAAATCTGGGGTTCTGGAGAGGCTATTATGATCGGCACCCATGGCCCTTTAATGTACCCAAATCTTTTTGATAGCAAGAGACTCCATTATGTATGACCACAAGAAACAAAGAAAATTATGGGTTACGTATAGTGAGTGCTGTTTTATCTGGTGGTTGCAAATCCATGAAATATTTTATTCATTAGTATAATTTAGGACGAGCCCAAAACTCAGGGTATCCCAACAGTAATTAACGATACTCTTCTAGGGATATCCCATGAAACAGACCAGGATGGCTTGGGACTGTCAGGGGTTACCATCACCCGATCTCTTTTTGAAAATAACTGTGATATGCATGTACAATGGACTCTTGTAACCTGTGACCGACAGCTTAACTGCCCCCTCCCTAAAAGACGGGATATTTCCATCACAATGGTGGAGTGAAACTCTAGGTTTAATCATGTTCTGGGAACATACAAATTGAATCTAGAATTTATTCACCTGATTAACATCACAGCAAGTGACCATACAAGAGTTTCGATACCAGGACCTAAGGACAGGAGGGGATTTTTTTAGGATACAATTCCTCAAATTTCACTGGATCTGTTGTATACCACCTACCGATAACGTTTGGAAGGTGTATTGACAAACAGTGCAAAGAAAACCGCAAACTTGTCCTTGTTTTGAACTTGCCCTGCTATCTTAATCGTTCCCCTAAAACCATGCTTTGAGTTGTCTGTCGTGCACACAGAAGTACTAATACATCATCTTATTACATAAATACATATTCATAGTCGGCTTTTTCACGTTCAGTGTGATCTAGTACTGGGCAAGCATTCCCAAAGATGTAAAACAACCGGGGTTCGATAAACTTGGGGCCGCTTCTTCCTTGAAAGCTCCTGTCTCTTTAGTACGAAAGGCAAATATCCTAACCAGTGGGCTACGCGCTCCCATATAAGAGGTCCCAGTGCCTCTTTGATCACTACTTACAAACCAAAGTGTAGCGCTGATATAAACAAGAAAGGGCAAGGATTTCATGGTCACCATCTTGTGTATTCTTTTCACACAGAGTTCAACATACAGTTTTATGCATTAAAGTCAACTGATAGAGGTTAAGTCTTCATTTTGTAGCTTTGAGGCAATTGGCCAAAAAATCAATGCACATGTGCTCAGTTTTGAGCACAAAATGACAAGCCCGGCAAATGGAAATAGAGGGCCCAAACATACAATCATTATTTTCATCCGTTGCTGATTTTAATATTCAGCAACTTGGTCAGCATCTGCTGACGGGACCCCAAAATATTGGTTCTCAGGGTCCCCCCAACACCCCCTAGTGCAAGTGCAAACAGTGGAGGCACTATAGGACCACCGTAACGCTGCTGACAGTGCCCTTTTCCTTAAATTCTTTCCACTGCTCTCATTACCAGTCTTAGCTCTCGCAGGTTTCTTACTTCTTATCAGTTTTATCACCCACTGTTTCAAAATTATTCTACAACCTACAAGAGACAATTTGGAAACAACAGCTGTGCTATTTTGTGCTGGTACTAAAATTCAAGGTTAATTTCTGTTACTACTCTGCTGTAAGACATGGGGGTGCAGATACTCATCAGGGGTACTATGCTTATGCGATGATTTTTTATTATACAATTGAAATCAAATCCAAATGGGCTCAGCTTCCAATTACAATTTTAGAATTACATTCACCAGTGCATGTACCTTTGAAAATTTACATGCACAGTGTGAAATTTGTGGGGGGGTACATGCAGCAGTCATGGGGTGAAAGGGGCATGGTGAACCTGATACTAACATTCTATCAGCCTCGGCATTTAGCTATGACTGTCGCCTCTAACTGTGAGTAGGGGGGTGGTCAATATCGCAGTGGGTGTCCTGCATTCTATGAAACACACTAAAAATTTGGTTTTTTTTTTAGTTATATTGTTCCGATCACAACGTTTTTTTAATTTTAAGGATCATGCACGCCATGATGAAAATGTTACATGCACAGAGAAAGTTACATGCACCCGTGGCCCCGTGCAGCGTGCACCTGGGTATTCGAAGCCTTATTGTGCTCTTTCATATTTCACTGTACAAAGCTCATCCACACAAATTTTCTTCTCACTGACACTGAATCTTATTTTCCATAAAATGCTTGCCTTCAGCTTGATGTCCATTAACAGATGGATTTGAACCACTTGGTACTCTCGGTTGGTAAGATTATTATTTTCTCTCACTTGGCATATGTTGACAATAATTGTCAGTCTCCTGGCATCCCAACAATATTTAGAAGTGATTAATGTTAGCATATGGAATAATTTCCAGTTACTGCAGCATCTTAATTGCATATGCAAACTTTATCATTATAGTTTTCAAAAGTAAAAGGGTGGGGGGGGGCTTTTATAAGCTACAATTCATCCCCAACTTAGAGACAGTTGAAACTATGGAACACTGGAAAAGAAACCTTTGCTCATGACACCAAATACGAAGATACTGAACCACAGGAAAATATATATTTGCCAGGCTTTGTTTGTAATTTTATAGTTAAATTTAGTCCACAGTTATAGGGGCATCCATGTGAGGTTTGCAGTCATCTATAAACAGAGCGAACCGAGTATTAGTCCCTTTCCTGACTCCAATTTGAACTGACGGGAAGGCCAAACTTTAGCGTAGCATCCGATAAACCCGGGTACGTATTTTCTTACACCATTTTGGGGTACAAGACCTCTCTCTAAAATCAATTGGTCCTTAAAACTAAACCGTGAGATTATGTTGATGCATTTTTTACCTTTACCACTAACATTTTTGATGTCCAGAATTTGAAAATAATCCGGAAATTTAAAAAAAAAAAAAAAATTACATTTCCGGATTTTTTTTTATTTATGGCCAAAAATCCGGAATTTCACAGGAAAAAGTTACATCTCTGTCATAAAGGGCCTCTGAGTCACGATCATCGGGGGGTGGGGGGAGGGTGTCAGTGCTCATCTTGTGCAAAGGGTAGATCCTGCTAGTACACTAAAAAGGTGCTAAAATCAAGCGATGCACCTTTAAATGTATGATTTTGAAAGAAACTTTATATTTGTGTACTTCTGTTATGGTAAAAATCAAAACAAACCCAATTGAATCTAATCAACTCTATTTACACCACAATTTAAAGACACTATCAGTGATTTATCTGAAAGAGTGAAAATATTTGAAATTAGCAGGAATAGTTCAAAAGTGAAGAATAAGTCTAGAATTCTCATAAGTTACCTTTTCCAACCGAAGAATTAACAGAAAAGGAAGCAAACGGCAGTGTTCAAAGATACGAATCTCCATTCAATTACATGTTGTAGCAAGTGTCCGAACAGACAGTAATGACTAAAATTTCCGATTTTGGCCTTATTAGGTTCCTTGTGGTCCTATCATTTGCAGGGTGTGTTAGGATACCCATACTTGTTACAAACATTCAAAAATCTGATTTTTTATGATTTTGTTGATTTTCTGATTTATCAAATCACTGATAGTGCCTTTAACCTCATTATAATGAATAGCAATTGAGACTTGGGATATTAAAATGCATTCTTTGACAATAATTGGAATAAAAATGCAAAAGCCGTTTAAATAAATCTATTCTAGTCAATTACCAATTAGTGTTTCTTAGGAAGAGATATGACTAATAAAGCATGCCATTGTATTTTTACATTTTGAAAACAACTACATCACAATCTAGCAGTCAATTTTAAGAGATAAAAAATAAGCTCCTATAAGACAAGCTACGATTTACCATCAATTTAATTACGTCTCTTCTGTCAGAGGAAACAAGCTCCAAAACTCCCATGATGGATTCATCACTTTCACAATGGACATTTAAAATACAATGAGTTGTCATGGAAATGGGGGGGGGTGTTTAATTTTTCAATGCTGTAATACTGGTTTTTATCTATGAAAGACAAAAAAAGTGACTTGGGTTTTACACCTGTTCTCCAGTGCTGTGGGGGGAATTACTGAGCAGTGTTTAAATGTACCACGTTGCAAGCACTTCTGAAAGCGTTGAAATATTAATGCAAGTCTTGGAACAAATGCCCCCCTTTACCTACTTTTTCAATCATCAAAGCGTACAAAGCCACTGCATCATTTTTTCAAAATTCAAAATGCCCATTTTGTCTCTAATTGCTTGTTTTAGGGTCATATCAACACCTTATATACCGTTCGTTGGAAAAACAAACACTACACCATTTTGAAAGTGGCTAAACTAAAATTCGGATCCTGACTTTTTTAGTAAACAACGCAGAAAAATCATCATTTCTTGGGAAAATACATGTGTTAAGCTTAGCCACTTACAGCCTTGGGTTTTTTTTTCTTTACTGAAACCCACATAGGGCGTTTTATTTAAAAAAACAAACAATCATCATAAAGCAAACAAACAAAAAAATAACAGTCCAATCAAAATATAAATAACATCTAATCATTAAATAACACTAGTGCAATCTTACGGGTTCTAGTCGGTATAAAATGTTAAAATTAAGTTGGAATGATTACCGTAATTAAATCTACAAATAGATAACTTGGCAATTAAAATCAGCTTATTGATATATTGGTGGGTAGAATTTCTCAAATCATAACCAAACAAAATATCGTTATTTTTCAAGTTATATAAGCAACCATTTTAGCCCAAGCAGTTTTTACCCCTTCCAAATATTCATGACAGTATCAACATCAAAAAAGACATGCTCAACATCATCCTTATCACCCTGACAGAAGGTACATTTTTTATCATTACAATACCCATCTGTTTTAATAAAATTCTGGTGGGATAACATATGGAGAAGTTTCCAATTGGGGTGGTGAAAACATGTGCATCATGGCGAGAACAGTTAGTTTTGCCATAATTGGCTGGCCAATCAAGGGATATGTTTGAAAATTTTCTATTCCAAAAATTATGTGACTCGGGTATGATAATATTCTTGAGACCAATTCCTTTCTTACATCTTTATCAGATCATGAGTCCATATCATAGGTCTTCTGGTTGAGAGATATATAGGTGGTTATCAGACTCAAAGTAGTGCGTCCGGCATCTCAATCTCCGCCATGATTTAGGTAAGGCTTGAATAAGCGT
>JAMKCH010001554.1:0-42364 GCA_023653785.1 Ophioderma brevispina
AGCCGTTAGGTTGCAACTGGGAAGATGAGGCACGAACCAAGCGAGTTTTTGTGGCCTTTGTGATTCCTCTATCAGCCTATATTTTGGTGAGCTTAGCCATTGAAGATCTAGCCAGTGCGCTTAAGCGCTTTCTGATTTCAATTCCACAGCCGCCATCTGGGAGATTAGGGCACCAAGGAAGTTGAATTGAGTTACCCTTTCCACTTCCTTTCCATCCACTAAGAGAGGATCTGTAGGAGGTCTTCACCAATGATCATGATCTTGGTTTTGGAAACTATTTTAGTGTAAGCTTGGCTTTCACTCTCAGCCTCTACTCTATCAAGGAGTATACTCAGATCATTCATGGATGTAGCCAGAAGGGTGCGGGGTCATTCTGATATCGTAGATGCTGAAGTCCCATTCCTCATAGAAATCCGCCATCAGTAGCAAGGACACGTCTCATGATGCTATTCAGCATGTAAGTTGAACAGCGTTGGCGAGAGGATGCATCCCTGCCGTACTCCTTGGCCAAGACTGAACCAATCAGTACCCCCCTTTTCAGTTCGAACCACAAGCTACTGGCCGTCATATAAGCTTTGGATTGATTTTGACCATGTGCTGGGACTCCCATTTCAAGCAGTGCATTCCACAGAGCTCCATATCTGACACAGTCAAGATGGCCTTGGCCTAATCAATAAAGCAACGGGTATGCTTTCGTCTGGAATTCCTTGCATTCTCAATGATATGTCTGATGTTAGCAATATGGTCCTGGGCCTCTGCCTTCCTGAAGCCCAGCCTGACTCTGGTGGTAGTTCTCTTTCAAGATAGCGTGAGCTCTCATTAATGATGTGCAAACGAATTTTTGCTGGTATGTGGATAAGTGGCAATTTTCTATTGTTTTTGCACTCACGTAATATCACCCTTCAACCCTTAAAAATGTGCTTGGCTACAACTCTGTGAGTGATCGTATTTTATAAACCATCCGGCTCCAGGCCAAATACCATCAATGTTAGTGTGGTACAAGTCTATGCACCAACTATACTGCATCCGATGAGAGATGGACAACTTTTACGGCTAACATCAGGGCATTGTGGACAAACTTCCAAACGGAAAGACCCTGTGCTTGTACTAGGACTTCAATGCAAAAATTGGTAAAAAACCCTCTACTACCGGTACAGCCATTCCCCCAGGGTCCTCCCCTGGGTATGACAGGGGGTGGGGAAATGTCAAAAAAAGTCAACATTTTTAAAAATTATATCAATCAAATAAAACTTCCAAAACTTTTCTTTTCAGATGAGCTGAGTACCACATATCTTAGATATATTGTAGGAGGCACAAGCCCCTACTAACAATGAATCCATTCCCCCAGGAGTCCTCCCATGGGTCTGACAGGGGGTGGGGAATATAAAAAAAGTCAACATTTAACAAAAAAGGTAAAAATTTGGCCAGAACTTTTTTTCCGGATGACCTAGAGTACCCAAACTTAGATATATTGTAGGAGGACACAAACCCCTACTAACCATTGTAATCCATTCCCCCAGGGTCAACCATTCCCCCAGGCCCCTCCCCTGGATCTACCAGGGGGTGTGGGAATGTCAAAAAAGGTTCAACATTGCCAAAAAAGTCATTTTTTTTTTAGATGGTTAGAGTAGCCAAACTCAATATAAGTTTAGTCTATAGATGAAAGTTTTTAGACCTATGCCTCTGAGAAGCTCCTAGGCGACCACTTAACTGCCCGAAATGGAGTTTTGTTGAGGGTTGGGTCCAACAGTCCACTAATAGCTTCAAGTGCCTTCCATGCAGGCAGATTGCCTATGGACTTTTTTTGGTCGCCATCTTCTTGTATCAAGTATAGACTATACATACACAATGTACACCATATTATTCAACGCCCCAGAGCAGCACATACCCTAGGGCAAAAGCAAGCCGTCCATCCCGCCATTGGCGTTTACGATTGTTTGTTGAAGAGGTATGGTGTTAATCTTCCAAAAAAATTCGGTTTTTGAAGTAACCAGTCGTTTTATAGCCTAGAAATCGACGTTTGTGAGAGTCATTTGTACACAGTCTATTGGGAGTTATTTAGTGGTGAGTTCCAGTAAGGGAATACATGATATGACTGGGTGGACGAAAGGGTTGATGAGTCTGGAACCTGAAGAATCTAGGGCATAAGTGTGTGTGTAATACGCGGTTTACGAACACATAATTGCTGTATTGCTAAATGACGTCATACATGCAAATAATTTCTTGGCTTCTTAAAAGAACATCAGCATTCCCATTCTTTGTGAATCGAATTTTGATCAAAGTTCACATTTGGCAATTAAAGGATCAGTTATTGCAATTTCCAAATTCACTAGGTGCAAATGGCTTGACCCCAATTTCAGTCAAATCACTCATTGTGGGTCACTCCCTTTACTCAGGTCAGCTGCCTGGCAAGCATCGTACCCACTAAGATACAAGTAACAGTCTGTAAGAGATCCTTATCTGTTGTTCTTCCTCTTATTCTTATCATATACTTGTGGAGTACAGTTGATATGAGTTGTTATATCCCATATTGACTTCTCAGAGGGAAATGGTGCAAAATAACTACCCAGAGGTGACTGGAGACCGTTAGCCTACTATGTTCCAATAACGAAAACCAAAAATAACTTTCCATCGGGAAATATTAGGCCCACGGTCTCCATCCCGCGAGGGAAGGATTTTGCATTATTTTCAACGAATAGAGACATCAATATTTGTTTTATATCACATATAAAAATATTTCGGTCATTTTGCAAAATATCTTGCCAATCTGGTCGCGTCGAGATCAGCACCTGCACCACAACTCAAGCCACGTTCCAAGATAAACAATGCGGGAAAAAGTTCCCAAAACTGAACTATTTCCTTGCCCCGTGATTGGGGAATAAGCTTTTAGGGAACTTTTTTCCCTCTCTTGAAATTTTGGGGAACTAGTCCTGACATATTTTATGTCACATGATATAGTATCCACCAATCAAATGACAGAAATATTTTATGTGTTATATAAATTCCCTAATGTGGTCGAATGTTTACATAAGTGGTTTGGAGTAGTGTTTTCATGTAGAGTCTTGGCAACCACTGCTGTACATACCTTCCTGAGGCCTTACTACATTTTTTACACAGGGTCCCCTCAACCTTGATGTTATATAACACATAAAAATATTGTCTAGTCATTTGATTGAGTGGATACGTATCACGTGACATACACTATTTGAGACTACGTTTCCCCACAATTTCACAGGAGGGAAAAAGTTCCCATAAAACTCTATTTCCCCCATCACGGGAAATAGTTCATTTTTATGAGAACTTATTTCCCTGCAGCTGTAATCTGACTAGGATTGAGTTGCGGTGGCAGCAGACCTCGACGAGACTGGAAAGTTTTTTCCAATGACAGAAAATATTTTTATATTTATATAAAACAAATATGACTGCTTTTAGTCGTGAATGGTGCAAAGACCTCCCTCGTTCTGAGAGACCGTGAGGCACCTACTATTTTTCCGGAAACCGAAGGTCAGGGAAAATAGTAGGCTCAACGTCTCCTCCGACCTCGGGTAGTTCTTTTTTGGGGTCACCGTTTCCCTCATGATCAGTCAATGATTGTATACTAGGTCAACTACACCCACATTCCTACCCTTGATGAACTTGTGCTCTACAGAGGCACATAGGGATTGCTTGTATTGTGTGTATCTGTGTCTCTGTCTGTGGTCCAATGTTAACCCTAACATAAATTGCTGGGTAGTTCCCCACACTTACCCCTCAAGAGAGTGGGGTAATCTAGAGTTGTTTAGAGATCATGGCCCCAAAATGGTTCAGACTTGTTTGGTGTTTCCATATGTGTCACTCATTGCATGACACCCTGGATCCCGATTTTCCTTTGTGTGTTTGTCAACACATGTTGGTGACCCTCATGTGAGCTTGGTGACCTTATTGACCTTTGTCCGCCATTCGCAACTACGGCGGCAGATGACCATGGCATTGGCGAATGTTGCAGCGGGTAGTGAATTTTTTATCCCTGTCTAAAAAGCATGGGATTGGTTGGTGCGCATGTCCGTAGTATGTGTATGTGTGTGTGTTTCAGTTTGGTTCGGTTTTGTTTTCGTTTCTCCTTCGAACGTTTAAGTCAAATTAAACAAACTCGGGTTAAGTGCAATAGGGGTTCCTTCAATTGTGGATGATGTCAAAGGTCGATGCACCAAGGTCAAGGTCCATCTAGTGCAGGTTCCAACTGCATCTTGCCGGGGGACAACAATAATGTTTATTTGCATCATGTTTTGTGTCGTCTGCAAGAATTGCAGAAGGCACATAGGGATTACGCTAGGTTTATTCGGGGGTGTTGTGTAATATCTGTGTGTGTGTGGTATCTGGGTCAAAATGTTAACCCTAATAAATATTGCATGCCGTATAAGTTTCGTAAGGGCTAACGTAAATGTAAATTGGTGTAAAGGAGGGGGACGGGGTGGGTGGCCTGTTGGTGACCTCAGTGTGACCTTTGGCCCCATTCACAAAAACCGTGCGGCAGATGACACTCACGGTCCGGGGACCGTGATGTATTTTGTTGTTGTTGCAAACAATGAATGATACATTCATGTTTGACATTGAGATCCCTTTATAATCCACAGCTACTTGCCTATGTTATTGTTGACAAGAAATCAAACTCAGCAGAATATGACATGACATTTGGCGTAGAACTTTTTGGGCCAATGAGTTTTTTTTGGTACATCTCAAACATTAAATATTCAAGTTACACTCTTATTTCCTTTAACTTATCGGGTATCCTTTCAAAACTATTTATGTGTGTTAGTGTAGTGAGTGTTGGTGTAGATAAGACACCATTTTTGTGTTGCCTGACCCCTAAGGCAGGACGATTGTGTCGCCTGCCCTAAGCAGAAGATAGGGATACTTTGTCCACTGTTGTTTTATTTTGATGTCTGTTGTTGTTGTTGTAGTTGATGTCTGTTGTCCGTTGTGAAGAAGTGTTAAACATTTGCCTTATATCCTCATACTGTGATGGATTTTAAACCAAACTTGTTTCCCACCAGGTGCAACATGGATCCCCCACTTTTTGATGAGGTCAACGGTCGCACACACAGGTCAAAGGTCATATGAGTCAAGATGTAAATCGGCTGAAAATGTAAAGTTGACTCATTTGAAAAAGTTGACTTCAATTGGAACCAAACTTGGTTATGGAGTTTTACATCCAAACCCTCATTTGTTTACCAGGTCAAATGTCACATATCAGGTCAAGTCATATGTTTAGGCCTTAATTCACTAACCACGTATGGCAGGCGACACAATTGTCCGAGGACGCGATGTATTTTTTCATATTTACATTGGTTTTGAACCAAAAAGAGTGTACATGACCTTAGATGACCTTATCATATTGAAGACCATTGATCTGTTTCAGGAGTGAGAAGGGTAGAGTGGTCGGGGTGGGGGTTAGTTTTGTAGGCAGGGAATAATGTGTTTTCAGGTAGAAGGTGAGTTGGTAGCATACTAGCAACCACCAAAGGCCACTCATGTATCCTCATCGAGTTGTACTATGGTGTGCTGCTTCTTGTCTTCGCTATGTGCAAAAGGCACGTCAGTCAAGTTACTCCATGAAGAATTCACCTCTTATTGCACATAAAAAAATAACATGATGAATCTAATTAGATACCAACTTGCATTAATACAAACACCATGACTTACTGAAAACAAAATTCTAATCAAAGACCACACTGCCATGTTCATGTTTTGAAATTGTGGAATGCTGATAGCTGTAAGAATGACCGAGATGAGATATCGCTGATTCAAGCCCCATACGACTATCACATGTGACCAGATCGCGAAAAAGCTGACTGCGAGACGATCGTTGAGAGGATGACCTCCAGTCACAATAGCATCCGTTAACTTTTTAAGCAACAGATCAGCATAGGCAGCTTCACTGTCTGTCTTGCTCACCGTTAATCTTTCCTAATTGTTTAACAATCTGAGCATTTTTTTTCTTTATCCCCTTGAGCAACGTTCAGCAACCACCTTGTTGCATTATTCAGAAACGTGTCTTAAAACCTATCCCCCTACTACCAGGGCGACTCCATGAGTCCATACACTGACTAGTTCACCATCTTGGGCGTCTCGTCTGTGGTGTACATGTTTCTTTCGAGAAATGCTGTGATTTCTAGTTTTTACTGTGATGTCAAACAATAATGCATAATAATGATATTTATTGTTAATTTACTAACTCTTTTTTCATGTGTGCATAAGAGAGTTCAAATTTAATAGCCATTTCCCCAATAAGCTACAAAACGTTTGGACCACTAGTTGGTCAAGGGGAATAAATAGTGTGATTTAGGGTGTCATCAGTGTTTTTAGAGGTATCAAGCCAGGGTGCAACAATTTACTTGTCAGACTCCTAATTTAAAAGCAGTTACATCATAACTAACACCCCGTTAGACCACAAAATACCGCACAATGAGGCTAGAAATAGAAAATGCACTACTATCATGCGATGACCTCATCGTAGAACACAACATATGGCAAGGGCAAGAAATTGAGACGGGCCAGAGACCCCCATCATGGCTTGCCTTTATGGTCATTGGACTGCTTGTAAATTTCAAGTCAGACATGTTGAAAGTCGCGTATATCAAACAATACAAATCACTAATCCATCTTTTCTGTAACTTAATTTCAGGGCTATTAAAGTGATGACTAATCGCCATGGGAATAGATATGTTACCTCGGTTACAGAGACCCATACTCAGAAAGGTGTAACTAAAGGCGAGATAGGTGCTTTTTTGTAAGGCTTAGCGGAGATATGGAAGAGTGGTAATTCAATAATGGCTGCTAACAACTAACTTAGGAATTATTAACCCAATCCACTCATTGATTTGCATGTGGAGCGGTAAACTAACAACAGTCAATCGACAATGTAATGGGGCATTTAACCAGTGATATAACATTGACAAGGGGCATTTCTGTCATTTTGTTTATGTTGACGGGTTTTTGCTATCTCTTGCCCAAATGCTTGGGCCAATTGCAGGCCAAACTTGATCAGAAGAACCAAGGTTATATTGTGGGGGGCGGGACTCGATTTTGGAGAGGGTTGGACGAGGTCATGTTTGTGAAATTTTAAACTTGGGATCAAAGGGCATCCGGGCCAATTTTTTTAAAAGGGCATTTTTTGATTGCAAATGAGCTAATTTGTCAATAAATAGTCGGATGAAAACTTGTTGGGTGTGTTCAACATTCAGTGAAACATGATTTGAAAATTATGCGTTTCAAGTCCAGAAATTACTCAATTTTAGACGTTTCGTTCTCCAGTCGGAGAACTTCTTCGAATGCGCCTATCAGCCGCTTTAACCCCCGCAAGATGCGTATTTTTTCTCATCCGAAGAGTGAAAGTTCTTCTTCTTGCAGAGACTGGTCGTTACACGTGACTTAGAGAATATATACATTCGTCGCGGTTCATGATATGGTTCCCCTCTTCCTGATCATATTGCTTCTCTAATCCAACCTTGTTGCTTGGTGGTCCTGGGCAATTATTTGGGCCGCCTCCCAGTCAAATCACATGGTTGAATTTGGCGATGTGATCTGTGACAGCCGATTTATGCCACTTCCTCCCCGAAGAGTCTTTTTTACTGGAGCGTGTGAACTCTGCTCTAAATTTTTCAGCATCCTTCATGTGCTCCTTTAACCTTACTCCAAAGGCTCTACCAGTTGTCACCCACGTAGGACTTCTTGCAGTTCTTGCAAGGGATTTCATATACGCAGTCGCAAGTTTGCGTAGTTTCACGTTATCCTTCGGGTGTACAAGAATGCTTTTCAAGTGTTGCAAGGTCTCATTGCAATGGACTGCAATGAACTCACATCACAACACCCATTACTCAAAAGTTCGGTTTGGTGAGAACCCCCTAGATAGAAGTGATTCCATCGTCACAGAAGCAGAGTGATAAAAAACAGGAAGAAGAAAAGTTAGAACAAGCACTGAGTCAATGGGCTATACCCTAGCTGGACGATTAGGAAAGTCAACAACAAATGAGATACAAACCAAGGTGAAGGGGAAAATGAAAGATAATGACAGGGAAAAAAAAAAACAAAGGAATGTAGTCATCACCTAATACAAGGCGGTTTCCGAGAGACTACAACGGTCTTCAAGAAAACACAACATATCCACTGCAATGAGACCTTGCAACACATTGAAAATCATTCGTGTACACCCGAAGGATAAACGTGAAACTACGCAAACTTTCGACGGGTATATGAAATCCCTTGCAAGAACTGCAAGAAGTCCTATGTGGGTGAAACTGTAGAGCCTTTGGAGTTAAGGTTTAAAGGAGCACATGAAGGAGCGGAAAAATGGTTAAGCAGGCAAGAGGTGCACACGCGCCAGTAAAACAAGACTCGGTGGAGGAAGGCATAAACGGCTGTCACAGACACATCGCCAAATTCAACCATGTGCTGACTGGAGGCGGCCCAAATAATTGGACAAGGACTCAAGCAAGCAAACAAGGTGGATTAGAGAAGCAATATGGATCAGGAAGAGGGGAACCAATATCACGAACCGCGACGAAGTTAGATTCTCAAGTCACGTGTACGAACCACGCGCTGTAGGAAAGAAATTTGCACTCTACGGATGAGAAAAAATACGCATCTCGCGGGGGTAAGCGGCTGGATCGGGCAGTAATGAAGAAGGTTCTCCGACTGGAGAACGAAACGTCTAAAAATGTTGAGTAAATTTCTTGGACTTGAAAAGCCTAATTTCAAAATCGATATTACACTACCAGTTGATGAACTTATTTTTCAAAAATATTTGTTTTTTTGTATAAACATTTTAATGGTCATTGTTCAAGGTCATGCTGGGTCATTCAAGATCAAGATCAGCTGCCAAAATTTGACGGTCTTTTCAGGGGCATGTGGAGGGTGTCCAAGGTCAAATCACTATATAATGTAAAAATCAACATTTGCTAACAATTTTATCAAGGGTCATTTCCGGTCATATGGGTCTCATCCAAGGCAAATCAAGGTCCAATCAATCAAAATGCTGGCTGGTCATGAAACTTAGTGGATATGGTCAACATCAGTGCTGACATTTGAAGGTCATTCAAGTGTCATGTAAGTATCCAATGTCAATTGCCTACAATGGTTGTATGGTAATTAAACTTGGTGGGTTGTAGTCAACATTTGATATGCAAAACTTTCAATCATATATACTTAAGCCAGGGGGAATTGCAAGTTTCAACTTGCAGAGTTTTAGTGTTGTAGTAATGGCCTGCTGATGTTGAAAAACTGGTTCAGTCACTGAGTAGCTGAAATCTTGCCGGAGGATGTCCGCGGATGTAATACCATGATGCTGCATCCAGGTTTTGGATTTCTGCAAAGGTGATTTGCAGATGCATTGTATGCAAATCAAAAGAGACTGCACAAGACTTACAATTTGCAGTGCTGCTTCTTGGTTTGTCAGTCATTTGCAAGTAATAAAATAATCTTGTTGTCAGTGGCCAGTTTCTATATTATTGATGCAGCGTAATTAAAGGGGGATGGCCCGCTTTAAGGATCTGAAGTTTTCTCCCATCCTGTAAATTTTAGTGGCCGATCCTTTCAATCCGTTTTTTGATGCGAGAGCTAAACGTGATTTTGTAAGCCCCAAAAAACTAGAACAATAAGTACTTGTAAAATAATAGTGGTTGACCAAAGTGGGCACATTTCGCTCATAAACTTCCAAACCAAACATCCTTTGGCGCTAAGATTTCACAGCTTAATGAAAAATAGTAGCTTTTCTTCTGATCCAAAATGTTGACCACTTCCGGTAAATCTTGGGCTTCTGGGGACGAGGCTATTATCTATCGGGCCATGGACATTTAGTCTAAGTTTGGAGCTGAAGCCACAGTATGGATATGAAGTTGCGTACTAATGGAATTTCGTATTCAGTGGCGGGGTTTCGTAAGCAACACGCAATATCATTGGTTGTTTCCTATCTTATATGAGACGAAATTAGATAGTGCATCGTTTCGCGTCAAGGGTTTACGCACACGTGTATAAAGTTACGCAGTGCATGCAGCTGGTATGAGTTGGTTCATTTTTGACAGCGGGGGAATATTTTTTGCCTTTAACTAATATTATTGAAATAAAAATATTTTTGTGATTAAATACCAAAACTACATAAGAATGAGAATAACGATGGAATTTTGTTGTTTTGCCTATCTAATATCGTGTTTTATTGGATGGGCAGTCCAAATATGTTATCGTGTGGTAGGCGGGCGTGGGACTGCGGACTACTCAAAATATTGGCCCTGCCCAGCCATATGACACGATATTAGATAGGCAAAACAACAACTCCTCTCTTAGTCTTCTAATTAATTGCGAAAGTATAGACGTGCATGTCTAGTGTAAGAATTTACTGGGTGCCACCTTTGCACCCTTGGGCAGTCAGTGGTGACTTGCTGTACAATGGCCCAATATATTAGGATTCCTTATCCTGTCAGTTCATTAAAAGTTTTTGGGGCATTTCGATGGATTCCCATTCCTTGCGATAGTTGAGCATTAAGGGGGATTTTCTGCCAGAATCGTTCATTTTGGAGCAAGCATGGAACTTTGTACATGACTTCTATAGCATCAGAGGTTCCCAAAAAATAGACCAAAAATATTACGCCCCCTTGTGTCCGCCATATTGAATTCCAAAATGGCCACCAAAATCACAATTTTTTTTGGGACATCTCTTTAATTCTACAGCAAATAAAAACCAAATTTTGAGTGTCTAAATCTATGTTTTTGATACCAATGACCTCTTGGTTATCTCAGAATTTTATTTGGAGAGCTTCCATATTGAATTTCAAGATGGCCGCATGAATTTTTTCAAATAGCTGTCAAATTTGGCCATTTTTAGAGCCATTTTTCCAGTTCTGTATTCAGTTCTGATTAAAGTTCAGGTGTCTATAAATCTAATGTTTTTTTTTTTTTTTTTTTTCATTTTCAATAAATAAACCCAGAGAACTTCAGTGATCATACGTTGTTTTTTTTCAGAGGTAAAAAAATAGACCCAAAAAAATTTACCTCCCTGGTGGCCGCCATATTGAATTCCAAAATGGCCGCCAAATAATTGGTTTTTTTAGCCATAATTTCTTTTCTACAGCACCTAGAGGTAAGATTCAAGTGTCTATACCTTTTTTTTGATACCATGAACCCTGTGGTGGGCTTATAAATTTCATCCAATGGTTCCATCATTGAATTTTTAAGATGGCAGCCATAATTGGCCATTCGGTGAGTCCAAGAATGGTCAACTGGTTCGGCAAAAGCCCTAAATTTCACGGATTTCTCGTGATATGTTGGAGGTGCCACTGCCTACTGGAAGACTTCGGAGGTCAGTATGGGCGTCCCTCCAGCTCAAGAACAGAGCGGATAAAGCGCACTCATCAACTAAGACTGGTGGCTCAGGGCAGCAGGGAAGAAAAGGAAGCGACACCCCCATCCACGATGGGCGCTCAGCAGTGGCGTATCGGGCCTGCCTGCCTCGGGGGGCAATTTCCCATCCTTGGTCAATTTTCTTCGGGGGGGGGGTCAAAAGCCAATTTTCCCAGTCAGAGGGTTAAAAACGGCTGATTTAGCATGATTTTGTGCAAATTTTTTCCCGGTTGTCAGGGGTGCAAACCTGCCCCCCCTTCCCCCGCCTGTTACGCCCTGGTGCTCAGCCAGCCCTCTACCCCCTACCAGTGGCTATCGTGCCCCTCGAACAAGAATGGCACCGGCGGTAAATGGCGGGAAAGCGTCCGTGGTTAATGACGGAGGTGTAAGGGCAAAGACAAGGTCGGGTCAATTCAAGGGTTGTGGTGGTCAAGGCGGCCAAGCCGGTGTGGCATGAGATATATTCCTCCGGGCTCACATTCCGGGAACAATGGTGCTCGATTCAGTTGAACTCTTCAAGCAACATTAGTTCACGCTTTTATTACCGTTTCCGTCTATGCCCGTACTATGATACCTGCCGGACCTTGATTACTTTCACACTGGGTGTCGCCTGACTACCCCGACAGCCCTCTGCCACCTTGGGGTGGGGGTGGTCATCCCATGGAATTTGCAGGGGCATGGTAGGCAGTTAACGCGTCCCCTTTGGGTTCTGCACGTTGTAGCCAGCAAAGGTACTGTATCAAGAGTTCACGGCTGTCTACCCCCATTCCGAGGGTGAGGTTTTATCTACCTTAAGTTCCAAGCAGCCGTTCAAAAATAGCGGTTGTCCGTTCGCCCGGGACACCAACTGAGCGCCTGACAACCAAAACGATACTGCAGTGGTGTCCAACGGACAACCATAAAATTTAGCTTGGCGCAGGGCCACCAAAATATTATCATTCACTATCCTTATATATATACTAAAGTTGTTTCAAAATACGGAAAACCAAAATTTTGGCCGACAACCAAAAATTGCAACTTGGTTGTCCCAGTTGGACACCACACTCTTCCCTAAATTAATTCGGACGCTTGTTTCCCAGAGACACTACCAATTGGGACAAGCTCCTGCGGGAAATACCGTACTTTGTTGGCCTAACGTGCCGGATATGCCTCTCGATTGCAATTTGGGGGTCTTCTACTCCCCCTTTTTTAACTACAAAAAATATGGGGCAGTATATGCCTGACAGCTTTAAACAGGTTTATCTGACCCCCGCATGCACTTCCATATGGAGACCCTGGACACATACTCGGGGGTCTCCCATCAACCTTGCTTCAAACAATGCACTCGCGCTGTGGGCTATCTTCTCCACTGAGCCTGCGTCACTCGAACCAGAGGAAAAGTAATCTTGGTCCAATGCGACAACATGATGGTAATGACATCAACAAGGAGGGAGGACCAGAAGCCCCCAGTCTCTGCAACGAGACTCTTAGAGTGGTGCAGCAACGGAACATTGCTCTGATAGCGTTCCATGTAATGGGTGAGAAAAGCCTAGTAGACACCCTCCCTCCCGGAAGGCACAAGTACCAGGCCGTCATGAAGATAAGGCGTCGTCAGTGGAATGGGCACCTCCTACGCAGCAGTTTGCTGGTCATTTTGTAGAGGCTACATCGTCTCCATGTGGACCTATTTGCCCGCGATACTCACCAGCTTCCGACTACGGGTGGAGATCGGTCCGCTGTCTGCGTCTGTAGGGCACATAGGGAATTTCCTAAAAGAAATTTTTCAGAGGGTTTTGGTGCCAAAGAAGTCGGGGTGCTGACCCCCGTGATTGGGGCACCCATCGGGGTTTTAGAGCCAACTCAGTTTTCCTCTAATAGTTTCGATTCTCATGACATCTGCTTGAAGTAGCAATGTTTTTGGCACTTCACACGTGTGTTCACTCCGTTCCGAAGTGGGACCTGCGTCTATTGCTCCAGGTCTTAGCGTCTTAGGAATTTTGGGCCACTAGTGAATGTCGTCTCTTTGATCTGCCTAGGAGACGTGTTTTTCGTGGCAGTCCCTAGCGCAAGGGGGGTTTCCAAATACGGCCTTGTTCATCGGTTGAAATATGGCGTGTCCATCCTCTCACTGGCGGGTTTTCTCACAAAACCATACCCTGCCTGTTACTCCACACCCAGTGTTTCTCCAGGGACCAGGCATTAGCCGCGGGCTGGGGTCAGAGAAACCTTGGTGCCCACACTTAAGTGGTATCAAGCATACTGAAAGGCTTTGGAAGACAAACAGGTTTTTTCATCCTCGGCCCTCTCCCTTAAATCCTTAAATGCCCTTGTTTGCCACTTTTCAAATATCACAGAACATGCGTCTTGTGCTAGAGGGAAAGCACTCTAGATCTAACAACACAAATACCGCTACCTCTTTTTTTGGGGTGATCGTCAGGTTGTTATTCATTATCCTTCCCTATGGACATAAGGGATATAGTCCAGCAGCTGGAAGAGGAGCTGATGCTACGTCGCACTGTGTTCGGGTAGAAGGGGTACACTCAAGAGCTGTAGTCGTTGTCTCTCGGTGAGAGACGGGGACATAATACTCTAGAGCCTACTTTCCCGGGGTTCGCTTGCTCCACAGTCCGGAGACTACTAGTTGGAGGTTGGGAGGGCTTGCAAAATTAAGGTTGCGGATGGTAGCTGTAGCGGCGCGGGGGGGCACTTCCCAATGAAACTGGACATGGGTGTCGCTGCGTCGTGCGGTCCCGAAGGCCCGGAGAGGGCATTCGGTCTTTGGGGGAGAGAAAGCCAAATTGCCACAAAATTGAGTTTCCGATGACAAATTTACAAATTTTCGAGCAAAATGGGTCTTTGGGTGAGATGTTTGCAAATTTTCTACAAATAGAAGTCTTTGGTGAAAATTTTATCAAAATTTTCACCCAAACAGGGTCCGTTTGATGATATTTTAAAATTTTCGAACAAAAATGGGTCTTTTGGCGAATTTAAAAGCGGGCTTTGTGTGACACGAAGGGTTGTCTTACAGCCTTCCATACGCTTCACCTTCCAAGATGGGAGGTCCCCCCGGGTAGCTATCTAGAACCGCTTATAATTTCCCTCTCAGAGTGAAAGGGGATCCGCTATCGATCAACCCTACCCTGCGTGCCCTTAAGACGCACCCCCATGTTTATCCCCTGCCAGGTCTCGGGAGCTTGTATTCTTTAACCTTTGGAGAAACCATGTGGGTTAAGACGAATCACCGTTCTATTCACCGCGTTGTTGGCGGTTAAATCATCACGAAATTTAGTGCGCGCTGCCGGTGGACTATTTTTCACGGTATCGTACTTTTCTACATGTTTCTTTTCGACCCAAACGGACTAACTGCGTATAAATCTTTATTTAATCAATATTTTTAATTAAAAATCTTCCTGCCATCTTGAAATTCAAATGGTACCCAACTTGAAAACAACTTAAATTGATCACTGAAAGTTCCTGGGTATGAAAAACCTAGATATGAACCTGAACCTTTAATCAGAACTGCTACAGACTGGAAATATTGCTAAAAATGGCAAATTTTGGACAGCTATTTTGAAATTCCATGCATCCATCTTGAAATTCATATGGCCAAGCTCCAAATACAATTCTGAGATCACCAAGAGGTTCCTTGGTATCAAAAACCTAGGTTAGACACCTCAAATTTGATTTTAATTGCTCTAGAATTAAGATATGTCAAAACAATTGTGATTTGGCGGCCCATTTTGGAATTCAATATGGCGGCCACCAGGGGGCGTAATATTTTGGGTCTATTTTTTTCGGAACCTTGATGCATAAGAAGTCCTGTACCAAATTTCATGGCTTTCTTCAAAAAATGAAACGTTCTTAAGCTTAACAGCTCTACTAAGAGTTGTATGCTTTACCCTATTGACGTGTGAACCAATATCCAGATCAGCTAAAGGCCTAATAAAAAGTCCCGTTTCTCCCAAAAGTTTAATGCAAGGCAAATAAATAACTGGAATAAATTCCAAACACCAATTCACCAATTCAATTGACCTTAAAAAATTAAATCACACAATGTACACAATTAAAAAAAACAAAAACATTAAAAAATCATCAAAATTTGTATTTGGTATTTGTTTTTACTGCTGTGCTAACAAAACCTGCAAGTGCTTGGCTTGAACTCCATGTATTAAGACACCCCCCCCCCCCCCCTAGCAGAACTAGTACTTTTTATCTGATCTGTAATTTTATACGTGCGTATCAAAAATTCCACTTGTGTTGTGATTAAAAAGGCCTTTCTTTCTTGTGAATATCCCAGATTTATAAGTGAAATACTGTACACCATATCGATACGGTTTGACCTCAAAAACAAATATTATTGATCTTTGTTTATTCTGTACTGATCTGTAAGCACATCAGGAGAACGGCTTTATGACAAATTCCTATTTTTTGGGGCTGCCAGCTATAGCTGGAGGACGACTTAGCAATCCATTGTGCGTGTGTAGGTGGGGTGTAGGTGTACGTCACATAAAATGTTAATTTTTTTTTTTTTTAAATGACCTCAATTGAAAAAGTTTTAAGTTCAATTGAAGCACAGAACGGTGTGCTAAGGTGAAGGGGATCCCTCATATGTTATGAGGGCAAAGGTTTTGTGCCAAGTCAAAGGTCATATGAGGTCAATTTGAAAAATAGGCTAAAAATGTAAATTGACCTCACTTGAAAATTGAAGTTTCAATTGGAACCAAACTTGTGTCCCATAGTGCACCACAGCTTATATCTTTTGTAATATAGCTAGCGCGAAGCTGAGAACGGCGAAATTATATTTTTTTTCATTTTTTTCGCTATTTCGTGTTTTGGTCCTACATTAAAGTAGTTAATATGGAATTTTAACATAGTTCTGATCTATCTATCTATCTACTAGCTCTCTCTCTCCTCTCTCTCTCCTCTCATTCTCTATCTCTCGATCTCTCTCCTCCTCTCTCTCTCGATCTCTCTCTCTCGATCCTCTCTCTCTCCTCTCTCGATCGACCGCGGTCGGAAGCCATGATGAATTTCCTCCATAGCAGTCTGTCAAGCATGAGTGTTGGCAGTTCAATTGTGTTCATGCCAGCATCCGAGCACGAAGTACAGGGATTCGCCTTGGTTCTTCCCCCGTGCTCTGTGTTCCTTGGGTGGGCTCCATAACAACACGTGAGACTGGTTCGTCTAGCCGTTTAGCACAAGGAGCAGCAAAATTCAGGCGTCGCCTCTCACTATTTCAGACCTTTGGGTAAATCCCATATATTACATTTATTTGATTTATAACAAAAAAATGCATTTCAATTTCTTGATTCTCTTACATTATCGCTGCTAATCCCTTTAAGAAACGAAACCTGATCAAATAAGTATTATTACTCAAAAAATTTCAGTCATTGTCATTTATTGCGGAAGGGAAGTGAATCTCCACTATTCAAGAATCCTCAGCCAATTTTGACAACCACATCAGGAATTAAATTTCAATATACATGTTGTTGTTTTTTCAACATGATTTCTCTAATATCAACAACACGTATGTCTGTTCCTTCATTATTTTTGCGTCACTAAGGAAATAGAAAATCCATATGTTTTACATTATTCGTCCTTGTTCCAGGAATAATTTTTAACCTTTTTGTAGTTTTGGTCACTCATAACGAACTCAATATTAACATGGCCTAATCCTCCTCCAATTAAGAGTTCACCAGCCTCGATGTTTCATGACACTTTATCCTTTCTTGGATTGACAACCAAACAAGGATCGATAGCATGTTCAACTGTACGACATCTATTCAATTGAATGTGAAATGGTGTAAAGCATCTTATCTGTTGAACAACGTTGAGCAATTTCTTCTCAACACATCCCCTCCAAATGAATGTGTACCATTGACACTATGCGTTTACTGACAGGACTAAAAAAGTAAAAGACTATAACAATGTTTAGGTCGAAATAGGTCAAATGGGTCAAATTTTTCAAAATGCTCTATTATTTGAAAAGTATTGCATATTATCTGTTTGTGACCCCAAAATTCTGAAAAGGTATACTTTGCTATAGCTAGGTTGTCACCTTGCGGTAAAATGAGTTATGCTTATTTAACTTAAATGGTGCAACGAGAGATTTCTAGTCATCTATATTTTCTGTGATTTTAGTGATTTCATATAAATCAGATGCTCAATAGATTCCTACCTTTTATTTGGCTGCAGCAAAATTAAAATGAAAACAAAAGGTTATTTCTATATGCTTATATTTCAATAGAAAACTAGGCTGAATTTCGTATTTTGGGGTCCTTATAGAAAATTAAAATATTTCAGTTTTTGAACCAAAGAAACATCTCAGCTTAATCCTTCAGATGGGAATATTTTTTGATTGAAAGCTTTAGACCAGTGGACAAAAATCAGAATTGTCACATTTTATAGAGGGACCCTTTTATCTTGAAATCTCTCGTTGCACCTTTAACAACCCTATTGCCGAGGTCAGTCCAGAACTGCACCTTAAAAGTGCCAAAAAGCACCAGAAAATGCGACATCACATTTTTTTCCAATAAACCCGTGCGTACCTAGCTTAAAACTTGTCCTTAAAATGTACTATAATCTAAATTTTGTAAAAGAATAAAGGTATGAATTTTGGGAACCGGTATCTCTGGTACGACGAATTGAACCCAAGGCGATCCATTATTTGAAGTGGAAGAACGAGGCCGAGGCTTCATTCTTAAACAGCTTTATCATTTAAGGTCATTGTAACCAATTTCGCATGCTTTACGGCTTAATACAACAAGAAAGGACTGGCCACCACCCATTGGACAACATCGAACAACCCGTCGAACGCAACGATCATATACGCAACGAGAACCAAGTCAGACATTGTCTTTTAAGGCGCGCGAGCTCGATCGAGCGCTCATGCCGCGCCTTAAGTGCTTTCCTGTTAGCACGAATTTATCGCGCGCCTTACCAATACCAGTCATGACATACTGACGTCCGTGCCGCATGCATTTAAAAACAGGGATCTGTGGCCACAAAACCTTGATAATTTCTTGAATAGGCATTTCTGACCGCGTGTGACAGCATACAAAGACGTACTGTTCGGCGTGACCTTTACTTACTGCATTCCATTTGAAGGCATGTACAAGTGACCTGACACAGCACGATGTTAACCGTTCGATTTTTTAAGAGACTCTTAGATTTGGTTTTGCAACTACTTCCAGGCTTCTGCAGTTTGTTTTACGTGAGTATCGGAAAAAAGGATCTCTTCCTCTCGTACACGTTACTTAAAAAGTGTATGCTTATAAGTTTACGGCATGGGTAGGATTGGTTATAAGGAGGAATTTATTGACAGCAGCGTGCTTGTCACAGAAGTTTGGTGCGATCTATGCAGAAGACAGGCTAAGAACATCTTCACAGATTCACACGTGCGAGGTGCAGCAAGATTCAGAACATCAGGCCTACTGATTACAAACCTATTATTCATGGAATGGGGTGATCGGTGCGGTGATCTCTGTCTCTAACGAAATATTAACCTTGACTTGAGTCAAGGCCTATTTTCCTGTGGACTTGAGCTAATGGTAAATTTTATACAAATTCAACACTTGTGATAAATGATATATAAATTTCTACTCAGACTACTGTTTTATGGGTTGCTGTAGTCTTGATATTTACTGTCACAAATTCCAGGCCAAGAGCCCGAGAGATACTTGTACCATACTTAAATTTTATAGCTGAGTATACTTTAAATATATAAATCACTCCTCTTACTTGTGCTGGAGGATTTTTTTCAACCGCTCCTCTACCACTCTCCTTAGAAGCGCCAGAGGAGCTTTTTATCGCTCGCCTGCTCATTTCAAAAGACGATGTCTGAACGTTGGCAGGCGCGCGAGAACGTAGCAAAACGTGGTATGACGCGAGCGCTTCAACCTAAAAATAGCATCAATACGCAGCGCGTACTACCTGGGTTCAATTAATCAAATTGAACCGGGGCATCAGCCAATTGCTTACATTTTCACAGCTGTTTAAGAATAACCAATTTACAATTGCATAACCTATCTGGTTGAATTTCTTTTCATTAATGTCTGCATTGAATCTCCTTCATAATGCTCTATCTTGGATTCAATCTCATGTAGGAAAGTGTTGTCTTATATATAAAAGCCTTGATGTATTCTGCATTTGCCATGAGATGAGTGTAGAAAGCATAAGTGCTATGAGGGAGCATTTGAAGAATACTTCTACTATCACCATGACTACAGCAGTACTGCTATTTCTACTCCTTCCTACTGGAGAGCGTGGCCCACTGGTTAGGGTATTAGCCTTTGGTGCTGGAGGTCCCTGGTTCAATTCCCGGTGGGACCACTTGCAGGGATTTAATCGGGTACTAAATTCTGGATTTAATCTGTACAAGAGCTATTGATTGAAATTGGAATTCGCTCTCCCCATGGTTCAGTTGGATTTGGGCAAATGAACCATGATAATACCCTGTCCTTCGGAGGGGACGTTAAGCTGGCGGTCTCATGTACAGAGAGTCATACCTGTGCATGTACATCACAGTCAGTGTCAAAAAGAGTAGGGTGATTACCCCTGGCTGTCCCAATTCCATCCCGGTAAAATGGACCGCAATGGAAATAAGCTTCCTGTAGAGGCTTTCTTGGGTTATCCAGGACATTGTCTGAATAAATCAAATCAAAATCAAAATACTATTACTACTGCCACCGCTGCTGCCACTGCTGCCTCTTCCTCATTCCTCATTATGTATCACCTTTATGATGAAAATAAAGTATAATTTTTCACAGTGCTTAAAATTTTATTCAACCCAAAATAGTGCAACTTAGTGATAGCAACCAAACAAATTGCTAAACACATTCAGTGATCATCATGCTTCTCACAGCCATAGAGTAGAACAGGGAGTATTGTTCCTAAATTAATCACAATGTTACAATTATTGCAGATGGTACAAAAAGATTACCAACATATCATGGTGTTAGAAGACGATGTACGCTTTGAAAAGGGCTTCCGACCAAGATTATTGCAAATTCTCTATGATGTTACTCTTAATCAGATTGATTGGGATCTCATGTAAGTATTATTTAACACATCACAAAAAGGAATTACTTTCTTTTTGCAGGAACATTATTCCAAAATGGTTAGTTGCATGTCAAATCTAACATGCATAATAAGGGAAATTTATCTACACATATTTTAATGCCTCATTTGTCACGATTGGAGCAGTGTTATTTAAATATGAAAAGACACAGATTAGTCGGGTAGAACGTTCATGTGACCGTACAGTTGAGTGTGGACACAATTTTTTTGCTGAAAATGATAGATTAGGGTGTGTAGAATAAGAATCTGCCAGGTGCCACCTGGGCATCCTTGAGCATTTTGAGAAATCCAAGATGGTGTCACCATAAATGATAATTATCTATTCTACTCTATATTATCAAATTATGGGGTTACTAAATATACTATAGGATCCAATGAACAAGTGTATGGCACTTGTAACATTAAGTCACGCTTCAAATTCAAAATGGAAGTGAAATCCAATAATTTTAAAATAATTTTCACAGTTCACAAGTAAAGTCTGCCTTCAATCCACACAGGCCCCCTTACTTGGAGTAATTTTTTTTTCTAATCTATATTACTCTCACTGTTGTTTTTTTGTTCTGGGTACATCAGTTTCCCCTGCTCCAAAATTGGATCTCTTCCCATAAATTAATTCCAGTACAATGCTGTGATCACCATTTGGGTAGTTAGGTTGTACACGTTAAAAACTAAAACATATTATTTATTGCTTTCTTTCCAGCTATGTGGGTCGCAAAATATTGAATGTGGATGAAGAGCAATGGGTTCATGGTGTCCCTAATTTTGTGAAACCAAGCTATTCCTACTGGACTCTCAGTTATCTGTTAACTCAGAGGGGTGCTAAGAAACTTCTGGCTCAAGAACCTCTTGGAAGGATGGTTCCTGTGGATGAATATTTACCTATAATGTTTGATAAACACCCAGAGTAAGAAAGAATATTTTTCTTTTCAAGTCAATATTGAAGAAACTATAAAATACTATGTGTGTGTGTTTGTTTGTTTCATGTAAGTGCCACAGTGTGGTAATGTCACAATGTATAAATGTGTATGTTCATAATAGAATGTTAATTTGAAATGTTAACCCAAAAAAATTAAGTGCTGTAATTGGTAATATCCAATTTTTACGGTTTACCAAACTCAGGTCTGGTGTATGACTAGTAGTAGTAGTAAATCCAAAGTTTTAAATCCGGTTTTGTCCCCATAAATGGGGGTGGTCGGATTCACCTCACACTGGCAGCAACCACCCTTACTCCTTCCTTCCACTAAACCCGATTCAATGCATCCTCCATCCTCAACCCAACTCTCCTACTCTCCTCCTCCACTTGCTTCTTCCATGTGTGTGTATGCATGTGTATGCATGTGTCCCTGTGTGCATATGTGCTTATATCTGTGTATGGACAGGTTTGGCTTAATGATCGAGGACCTGACACATGACTCGTGCATATGAAACAGCTTGAGACCTTCACCAAAGTTGTGCTGGGCATGGGGGTCAAAGGTAAATTAAGGGGAGCATCCGGTCTTAATGTGAAAAATCTTCAAAAATTAATATCTGTTATATGCAAGGTACCATGGTCACGTGACTCATGCATATGAAGCAGCTTGAGACCCTTCACCAAAGTTGTGCTCGGCATGGGCGTCAAAGTTCATTAAAGGGGAACTTCCGGTCTTAATGTGAAAAATATCCAAAAATTCATGTCTGCTATGTGCAACGTTGCATGGTCACATGACTCGTGCATACAAAGCAGCTTCTGACCCTTAACAAACAAATCAATAATTTGTAAATTCCTGTGTGTGGGGGGGGGGCACACTATCTTGTGCTTTTACTGCAATTTGGACTGGTTTGTGAAGTCTGTGCAATAAGTCCTTTTAGTACAGTATTGCTTTTCATGTGATTATGTGTGCCCATTGTGTGTGTGTTCTCTAAGGTGTATGCAGGTGGATGGTATGAATGTATGTAGGTGTGTGCTATGTGTGTTTGTGGTGGCGTGTATTTTGTGGGTGAGGGAGGTTACGTGCTTTGCTGGTGGTGTGTGCGATTGTATGCATGTAGGGGTACTCCTTGCTTGTGTTTTATGAAATGTTTCTATGTCTTTTAATAACTATTTCTAATTTTTAACTCCTATTCATTTTGTATTGTATATTTGACCAGTAGGCAGAGGTGGGGTATCCACATCTTTCAGATGTCAGTGGTTCTCACTTTTGTTGTGCCCTGGCAGCCTCTGCCTGCCAGTCCCCTTTTTAGGTGTACTTATGTTAACTGCCACATGATTAATAAATAAATAAAAAATAAACAAACTTGTGCTCGGCATGGGGTTCAAAGGCCATTAAGGGGGAATTTCAGTATTAATATGAAAAATCTTTAAAAATTCATATCTGCTGTATGCAACTTTGTATGGTCAATGTGACTCATGCATATGAAGCAGCTTCAGACCCTTCACAAAACTTGTTCTTGGCATGGGGTTAAAGGTCATTAAGGGGAAAATAAGCAGCAGTAGGGTATGTCATCGTGATGGTACAGTCACATCTAGTTGTGTGTGTATGTATGCATGCATGCGCTTGTATATACTTACCTACATGTGGATACTACACCCTAAGAAAGAGAGAAAAAAAGTTTTTTTGCAGTGAGAGGCAAATCCAATTGAAATTCTGTAGTTGTGTATAAAAATGTTCTCCCTCCAAAAGAGTTTTTACAGTGAATCATTATGGTTGTTAACATGATGTACTTAAAGTGACAGGATGAGATTTTTTTAGGGATACGAATTTCTCTCAAATTTCACTGGATTGGTTGTAGACCACCTACCGAGAACGTTTTGAAGGGTTTTTGACAAACAGGTGAACTTGCCTGCTATCGTAACCGTTCCCCATAGAAAACCATGCTTTGACTTTCTGTCGTGCACGACAGAAACTACTAAATCATCATCTTATTACATAAAGACAGCGTATTCGGCTTATTCACTTCAGGTGTGATCTAATACATTAGTAAGCGTTCCAAATATGTAAAAAAACGGGATTCGAGAAAAATTGGGGGCACTTCTTTCTGGAAATCTCATGTCTCTTTAAATGCGTGTGTATGTGTGTGCATTGTGCACATGTATGTGCATTGTGCACATGTGTGTGCATGTGCGTGCATGTGTACAGTATTTGCATTTGGTGTATTCTAATTGTGTTTTAATATTTTAATCCAACAGAAAAGAATGGGCATCTGCCTTCTGGCCAAGGGATCTGAAAACATTTTCAGTTAACCCACTTCTAGTACAACCTACTCACTATGTAGGGGATAATAACTACTTCAGTGACACAGAAACCTCCAATATATGGGAAGATGTTATTGAAAGAGAAAATGGACGTAGTGAAGGTAAAAAGGGAGATCCTGCCATGGATGAAGCAAGTATTGCAGAAAATAATGAACATTCTACTCAAGATCAATTTAAAACTCCAACAGCTAGTCAAAAGGGTGACATTGTTTCTAGTGGTTTTAATAAGACAGAACATGCCACAGATGAAAAGACAGAGCAAAAGGAAGAAAAAAGACCACCTGGGACAATAAAGGCAGAGAAAACACCAAAGAATGAAAAGGCAGCAGAACCTATTCAGAAAACTACATCCTCTTCCTCCTCAGAAAGAGATGCATCTGAAAATAGACACATTGAACTATGACGAATTGAAATTAAAAATATATATTAAATTATTTGTATTGATGAATGGATCTAAGGTGAGGTGATTTGAATATTTGGCAAGTATTTCAATGTGCACTGCAGGCTCATGGTTTGAATGAATACTTTATGCCTTAGAGCCATGTTACTTTAATTGACTTTCCTTAGATACATTTTGAAGCCAAAAAGTAACACATTTAGAAATTGTCATTTTGTATATTCTCTTGAAATTGTTAGTTAAATAAGAAGAGATTTTTTCTCTTGCATGCCTTACATATTTCATTGCTCCTGCTGAATGTGATCAGAAAGGACACCATAAAATGCCAACTGCCTGTGTGTGTGTGTGTCTTGCTTGTAACCTAAAAGGTTTGCAAAGTCTTAAAGCCAATCTTAATAAAAATAGTATTTGGGGGGGGGTAGGTTGATGCAAGGGTGTTATTGCATTGATGTTAAGATTATGTAGGGGTCAAATCTGGTAAAAAATATAAAAGGCACTATCAGCAATATACCCAAAGTGGTGGTAAAGGCAAGAAAATGGCAAGAAAACAGTATTTTAAAGAGGAATGTATAGAGCTCAAATGCTGAAATGGATTGTTATTGTGCAGTCCCAAGTTAATGTAATAGCCGATTTTGCCACTGCTTGATCGCTGAAGTTGAGCGACAAAAAGACTAACATGGGAGACAAGTAAGCTAACAGCAAAAGCCTTGTTCAAGATGTTATGTCCATTTTCCAAGGTACAGCCCTGTATGATCATTGGTGTTGCCTTTACCACCACTTATTCTAGCATTTTTCGTGGTACATAATGACCATGTGATCACAACAGACAGAATGCTGCGCTGAAACATTGTGAAACTACTCCCCAATTGGCTGGTACATTCTGAATTATGCATTTGTTTACAAGAGCTCGCAATCAAACAACTATTATGATGTAATTGCCGACCGAGGTCAAAAGATATCAGGCCAAATTTTAGTAGTCTCTTACTATTTTAATATAGTGCATTCTGTTTAAATATCAAATAGTTTTTTTAACTGCATTTTAATGTCAAATAGTTTTTAACTGCATTTAAATATCAAATTATTTTTTAACTGCTAAATGTCAAATAGTTTTTCTGCTTTTACTCTGACAGTCGGCCCTATGAAACTGCCATTTAGCTCAGCTAATGCAAACCGCAGCACACAATGAACTCTTATGTATCCATCTATAAAATACTTCCTGTTGCATATAAAAGGCACCCTAAACATGTGCAATGATTTTTGGTCATTTTAGACCCTTTCATTTACATAATGTGCCTGATCCTGAAAAAAGTGCCCTTTTTATGTGAATTCTTGGACACAGATGAATACCCCCTTGTCTATGAAGAGCCCCCAGGGAAAAAGGTGGAATTTTGGTCGTAACTTTGCCATCTGCATGATGAAAATATTACCATTTTTAATTTGAGATGCATGCGTGCAGTGTACACGAACTTGCATTGGTGTGATGTCATTGGGACACATTTACTAAGAATTCTAGTGAAAGCTGTAATCCCCTGCATTGGGTGATTGTTAACTTGTACCTAACATTGCAGATAGTCCACTCTATACCTGATTCCAATTGTGATAGCATTACAAACAGTTTGAGACCATTTTCACTAAATTGAAATGTTCAATATTTGACCCTGAATAATCTAGGCTAATACTCGAACTTCAAAATTTATTATGGTTTTTAGCCTATGGCTTCAGTTAAAGATGGCACAAACTATACATTTTGACCCTGTATAATTATTAGTGACCCCGCCCTATCTTGCTAAAGCTTCCACAGAATGGCCTTCATGTATTTTTGTGTATGTTAGCATTAGGAACTTAAGGCCTTGTTGAGCCTTCCCCCTTCCTTCTAGGAAATAAAATAGCTTTTTGATAGTCTGGCTCAACCAATATTATTAAAAATGTACCAACAAAGTGAATAATTTTTAAATATCAAAACCTTATGTTAGAACCTGTAAATAGCCTAATTGGAATGGCTAAAATATCATCTATATTTATGCAAGAGCCATTTCTTTTATAACCATTCAACCAAGTAGGGCAAAAACATTCACAAAATGTAGAAAAATGGGCTCACTGAATATCACATTAAAGGCAGAATCAGAGATTTCAAAATATATTTTTGTGTAATTTTAAGATAGTCCCCCAAACTAAAACTAAGATTGAGATGAATCAGATTTTTTTTGTTTTGATGCAGTAAACCTTAAGTAGTATAACCATACCATAGGATATTCTGTAAAATAAACAATTTTTAACAAACTTGTGATTTTCTATATGCAGGACAGAGATTTGAGCTTAATTATTTCACACAGTGATTAGTATGTGGACAAGCATTATGTTTGTGTAAAAAACCCAATTTGTTAGAAAATTGAGGGTGCCATCCTGGGAAAATCTGAGTCTGCCTTTAAAATTCCATTTGTATTTTCTCCATTGGAAGATTACATTTATTTTTGGATGCTCTGTACAGTGATTTAACAACTCTGGAGCATTACTTCTTTCGTGAACTCTTGCCATCACATCCTCGTTAATATTATTCTTATTTCAAATATGGCAACTTGTTGCTCAATTAAACCAGTTCCAGCACTTTTGAAACAAACCTGCTTGTTTGATTTTGGTATGAAAGATGTGAGGACATAACTCAATATTTACCAAATTACATTGGCTGTCATTCAAATAGCAGGTTAATTTAAATTGTATTGTCATAATTTAGCAATGCATCAATTACATACATTTAAAATGTTTAAAATGAACAAATCCATGGACAATACAGCTGTTTGACCCACTCCAATTATTTTGAATAATTTTAAGCAGAAGCACAACATTCTGATAACTGATATAAAAAGAAGCATTGTGCAACATTAAAAACAATAAAATACTTAGTAGAAATCTTGATAGGCCTGCAATAAGCTTAAATGGCAGAGTGTCCTCTTTTATCCAATCTCCATAGAGATATGTGTAACTACAGAAAGTCTGTAAGGTGAAAAGGAAATTCATTTCCAATAGGCCACACATGTTATTTGCATAATTAAATTCTTATGAGTAATGTCAAAGAGAGTGAAAAAAAAATTATTAAAAATGAGTTAAAACCAACCTGTGTAAATGTTTTAACAGATTTTTACCAACAAAATTTTACACATTTAAAAACTAAAATTCTTTAAAAAGTCATTCATGAGCATAGGCAGGTGCCAGGTGGTGTGGATGGAGCATGTGCAACCCTGGTGTCTTCAATTTTAATGGCCATGAGTATATTTTGGCAATGACCAGTGAACACTGTATTCTGGGAAAAAATAAATTTTGGTTTTGGGTTGCCTAATGGCAACGTTTTGTTTTCACTCTAATTTTTACTCTGCTGTCAAATTTCTTAACATATGTGCAGGTTAAAGCAGTGAAATTAAAGCTATTATCAGTGATGCACTCTAAAAAGTCAAAATATTTGAAATTTGAGGGAATAGCTTAAAAGTGAAGAATAAATCTGTAGAATTCCCATAAGTTATTTTTTGCGACTGAAAATTTTACAGAAAAAGAAGAAAACAGCAGTGTTCAAAGAAATGAATCACCATTCAGTATTGTGTTGTAGTAAGTGTCCGTACGGACAGTAATTACTAAAATATCTGATTATGTCCATATTAGGTTGCTTTCAGACTTGGCACTTAGGTTAGCTATGCTTGTTAAAGACATGAAAAAATCTGATTTTTAAAGATTTTTTTATGTGATTATCAAATCACTGATAGTGCCTTTAAACTTTCCAAATCTGATTTTAAATATGTTGTGCCCTTGATACTATTATCTCTGGTCATAATAAACAAGACTACAAGTGCCTGTTGGGTTCTCTGATGATTGCTACACATTTGTGGAATTCAGAGATAGAAGTGTCATGTCCAGGGATTAAACATGTTGGTGGCACCGGGAACATTTGGATCATGAGATAAGTACTTTATCCATTGTACCGCATAAGCTAGCTTTAACAACATTTTTAAAATGTCTGTTTGAAGTATAATTCATATTTTAAACAATTTTATCCTGTTTATCTTTTTGTGTGTGCCTTAGGCAGCATTAGTCTGTGAAACACATAGAACTGTGTATAAGCACTCTATGTATTTGTGCATGTATGTTTGTATGTTAGTAGTCACTGGGTTGTGACAAGGTGGTTGTAAGTGCATCTTGTTTTCCTTTTTAAGAAAACTAGAGTAGCGCTGTCTAATTGTTTTTGTGTGGACTCTCATGAAAAAAATAATTTTGAAAGCCTTTTTTCTTTAAAAGTTGGGCATTTTTGTGTCATCTGCAAGAACTGCATAAGGCACATAGGGGTTACTCTGTTTGTATGTCTGTGTGTGTGTGTCTGTGGTCAAAATGTTAACCCTTAATATATTGCATGCCATATGAGTTCCATAAGGGCTATGATGATGCAACTTGGTGGTAAGGATGGGGCGGGGTGGGGTGACATGTTGGTGACCTCATGTGACCTTTGGCTGGTCAAAATGTTAACCCTTAATATATTGCATGCCGTATGAGTTCCATAAGGGCTATGATGATGTAACTTGGTGGAAAGGAGGGGGCAAGATGGGGTGACATGTTGGTGAACTCATGTGACCTTTGTGACCTACGTATTTTTTGGAATTAATTTGAAATGAGAAGTTCAATTTTATTTTAAAATGTGATTGAGAGCATTGAAGTAGTGCCTTATGTGGGAATGTTTTTTACATCAGTGCTACTCTGAGTTTTCTTAATCAATTTTTAGCATGAGATTCTTGTGAAGAAGTTTGTTACAATTCATTTTCACAAACCAAAGCCTAATTGTAAAAATTAAATATAAATTAATATAATATAATCAAGTTGCCTATGTTCACTACACTGTAGAATAGCTATAGAAGGACATTTCATTGAGTACTTATACTGGTACAGTGTGATATGAAAGTAGGATATGATAACATCCATTCAGACAGGATGACATCAGTGGTGGCACCAGGATCATTTTTTTGGGGGGGGCAGAAATGGGTAAATATATGCACATAAAAAATGCAATTTTAATGGAATAGACAAATATGACATTAAATATGCTGCATGTGAGAATTAGCTATTTTAACTGTAATTTGACAGTAAAGGAAAAAATTGGGGGACATACCCCATGCCCCCCCAGTACTGCCACTGATGAGGTCTTTGGAGTGAATGCGATTGCATGCTATATGTGTATCAATAAGTGGATATTCATTTCTTATTCAGTCTGTAAAACATGTAAATTGTAAAATATAACATTGGTGCTCTATAGAAAGCTCAGGTAATCACTCTGGTTATGGTTGCTAGGTAGGTGTACAAGCCCCATGACATGGGTAGATTATATTCAGAAAATGTTAAAAAAATAAATTTTAGGGTAAAATTACTTTATGTATATTCCAGTCTAAATAGCAAAAGTAACTTGGAGAATAAAGGTATGGTTTTGGGAACCGGTACTCTCTTTACGACGAATTGAAACCAAGGCGATACCATTATTTTAAGTGGAAGAACGAGGCCAGAGGCCGAGTTCTTCCTCACAAAAAATAATGGTGTCGCCGGTTTCAATTCGTTGTAAAGAGAGTACCGATTCCCAAATTCATACCTTTATTCTCATTCTTAAACAGCTTTAACATTTAAGGTAATCTTTACCCCAATTTCGTGATACTTTACGGCTTAAATACAACATGAAAGGACTGCCACCACCCATTGACAACAATCGAACAACCCGTTGAACGCAACGAGATGCAACGTTGGCAGGCGCGCGAAAACGTAGCAAAAAGCAGTATGACGTGAGTGCTTCAACCTACTACCTGGGATCAATTGTCGAATTGAACCCGGGCAGCAGCCAATGAAATTGCTTACATTTTCACAGCTGTTTAAGAATATGCCATTATGTTGGGTTCAATAAAAAACCCATGAATTCATGATGGCAGTCAAAATGACTTAGTGTAATCCAAATAATTTTGTGTAAAATATGAATGTTACATGTATGTGTGTGTGTCCAAAGTTACCCAGGATCAGCCAGCACAATATGTAATGTAGCATTAATTTTAAACGACCATAGTCCGATCGCCATTAGCCTCGTCCCCAGAATCCCAGATTTTACCCTGCGAAATCTTAGGGCTAAAGGATGTTTTGGTTTGGAAGTTATGAGTTAAAATGTAATCCATTTTTGTCGACCAATATTAATTTCACAGAGTACACGGGGGGGGGGGGGGGGGGGGGGGGGGAAAAAAAAAAAAAAAAAAAAAAAAAAAAAAAAAAAAAAAAAAAAAAAAAAAAAAAAAAAAAAAAAAAAAAAAAAAAAAAAAAAAAAAAAAAAAAAAAAAAAAAAAATTACAGATGGGGTTTTGATGTGAAGGCCATTATTTAAAGATGAAAACTTATATACTTAAATCGATCCCTTTTATTCTTTCCCCAGAGAGACCGGCGTATACAAGTTCTGAAAAAAATGCATGTACTCCTGGCCAAGTTGGAACACTGTCTGCATACTAGACATGACATCACTAACCACTAGACCTCAGGGGTTGAGTGGGAAATGGAGAAATAGATCCAAATTATGCATGGCATTCCTATCAGATTGCATAAAAACAAGCAGTGTACCAAATACAAATCAATTTTTTAACTAGCAAAAATAACATTTGCCTATTCATGCTAGGTTCACTGATGATCAGTGGTGGTGATTTCTGTGTGCTTTCATTGTTCAGGGGGATGCTCTATTCATGAATAAATAGAGTATCCCCCAGAACCATATAAGCATTCAAGAAATCTCCACCACCAGTCCTGATGTAGGGGATGGGGCATACCTGCTGCTCTTGATAAGATTTTAGCAGCACGATTTTGTAGCATTTAAACATTGGAAGGCCTGAGTTTTAGTGATGGACTACTGTCAAAAGCCGATATTGAGTGTGCTTTGTGGCTGAGATGTGAAATCAACAGTTTTGTAAAAAAAACTCTTTTTGGGAAATAGTCCGCTAGGGCTGGGGGGTCCCGTGTGCATGAGATGTGACCTAAGTTACTCTTCACAACCATGGACGACCATCAGACATACAATAAAAGTGAGGGTAGACTTTTGCTTAACCCCGGCACTTTTTTCGCTCGAGGGCGTTTTCAAAATGCCGCCAAAATGCCATTTTAACAACCATATAATGGCGTTTTGGCGGCCATTTTATGGGGTGGAAAATGGTCCATTTGTAGGTTTCCGTATATGTGTTGAGTCAAATGTATAGAGCGGTACTTTTCACTACCAAAAATGTATCCTAATGGAGGGCGCTTTTTTCTCAAAATGGCCGCCAAATGCAATTTAGAACCTCATAAATTCAGAATGATGTTCTACAGCCCCAAAGAAATGGGGTGATGAAATGGCCCGGTTTTTTCAGTGTTTTCCCTATATTTTGTTGATGTCAAATGTATAGAGAGGTCACATCAACCTTTTAAAGGTATTCCTAATCATGCTAATGGAGGGCGCTTTCAAAATGGCGCCGAATATGTAGTCAACACCTTATTAATGATGTTTTAATTGCATCAATGGGTAGTGTTGGTGGGTGGTGTTAAAATGGTTCCAAGTTTTTCAGTGTGTTCCAGAATTGGTTGATGCCAAAGTAGTTATAGAGCGGTCCACAATCACCTTTAAAGGTTTAATTTGCCCCTAATGGAGGCGCTTTGAAAATGGCTGCCAAATGCCAATTTTAAACACCTTGTGTGATGTTTTAATAGCGTTTAAAGGGTAAATGGCCCAGTTTTCAGTGTTTCCCTATTTGTGGGATTGTTGTTTTCCCTTATTTGTGGAGTTACTTTATTCAGTTCTAACAAAGTTACGGTTTCATTTTTACCTTTGCTACAGTTAATTTTAATGATTTTCTAGTGATGTTCCGTTTAATTGAATTTGTTCAATTACTATGCTGTTATTGGTGATATTACAATCTAAGTACTGAGAGGGTTGTGCGCTCAGCCATGCTTGTACCTCGATGAGCGAAATGATTTGTGACATTTCCTGATGAAGGCGTAATGATATGCAATGTGCACTGTGAGATCTCGTATGAGGAGAAAAGATTTCACATGACAACCTTAAAACATGATGGCCAATGTCTGAACGAAGAAAGACAAATTATGCAGACAAACATTTGGGATTTCTCAGACCAAAATAGCTTTGGGTCATGTGGGACCCAGACTCGCTTCAGTGCAAAAAGCTGCAAACAGGCGTGATGTAATCTTTGATTCTCACAATGACAAAACCTGTGAAGGACTCTGAACGAAAATAATGTCAAGTCATGCTACCAATAAATGAATCAACAACAATCAATCGGGGATTACCCCTTCCTGTCGAGATATTGGTTGAATTGAAATGTTAGTTTTGTAGAGTTTCCCCATTGTTGAGGTAAAGGTAAGTATAGAAGGGTGGGACTCAATAAACAGACCATACACAGTTTATTACCTGATCGAGGTGCTTTTCGAGATGACCAACAATAACAGATTTTTAAACAAATCTGACTACTAAAAAAAAGGTAATCAGAATCATCTGCAGTAGCAAACTCATCCCAGGGTAGCAAACAACCTCTAAAGTCCCCATTTTTGTAGTGATGTTTTTTTTATATACAAAGGAGGAATAAAATGGTACCATAAGGAAGCCTTACATTTGTACCAAAATGATCAAAAACTTGTCATATGTAGGCATTCATTTCATTACCACCTAGATCTACTACAATAGTGTGCCATTCAAATGTAATGCATGGGAATGCAAATATAGATAGAAATAGCACAAATGCATTAGAAATGAAAACAGCACTACACTACGATCCGTGACTGGTCATTGACTGCATTACATAGCATGATGAGGGAATGACACGCACATAAGGCCTCTTCTACATCTAAGTTAAGCTCGGGAACCTAATTTACTGGACCCACCAAGCCAAAGTATCACCCGCAAATCCTGAAATGAAACTTTGAGTATATTTTTCTAATGTAGGTGAGAGTTTGGCTGCTTTTTGGCAGATTCTTGATGATGAAGTGTCTGGAATTTCTCCTTGTTACTAATTTGATTGCCCAGAACTGCGATCTGGACTGTTTATTGTTGAGTCTGACCCTTCTATAAACTTTACCTCAATAAATAAGGAAACTCTAAAAAACTAGACCATTTCATCCCATATCTCGACAGGAAGGGGTAAATCTCGATTGATTATTGTTCATTCAATTTAATTGGTAGCATGACTTGACGTTATTTTCGCTCAGTCCTTCCCAGATTTGTCATGGTAAGAATCAAAGACTATATATCAAGCCTGTTTGCAGCTGACGCAGACTTCCACACATAATCAAAAGCTGTGTCTGTGAAATCCCCAAATATGTTGCAGAATTTTGTCTTCAGCTTTCAGACATTGGCCATCATGTCCACTAAATGTTGTGTGGAAATCTTCTCCCCTCCTTCGAGACGCTTACAGCACGATTACCAATTATTATTATGCTGCCATCAGGAAATGGTCACAATCATATTGCATCATCAAGGTGGCAGCTGGCTAAACGCACAACCCTATATCAGCACTTGGATTGTAATATCACCAATAACAGCATTGTACTGGATAAATCAAATCATCAAATCCATTAAACATAACTAGAAAATCATTAATATCAATAAAAATAACTAAGAAAAAGAGAAAATGAAACCGAATTATGTTAAGTACTTAATAACTCAACAAATGGAGAAAAAAAATCAATAAATACACCTGTTAACACTGAAAAACTGGGCCATTTCACCCCTTTTTGGCTATTAAAACATCATTATAAGTAAGGTGTTAAATCGCATTTGGCGGCCATTTTGGAAATCGTCCTCCATTAGGAATCATTTAAGTGGTGAATGTGACCACTCCATACATTTGACATCCACAAATATAGAGCAAAACACTGAAAAAATGGGCATTTCACCCCATTTTTTGGCTATTAAAACATCATTATGAGGTGCTAAATTGCATTTGGCAGCCATTTGAAAAGCGCCCTCCATTATAAATACATTTAAGTAGGGAATGTGACCACTCTATACATATGACATCAACAAATATAGGAAAACATTGAAAAACTGGACCATTTTACCACATTTTATGGCTATTAAACCACCATTAGATGGTGTTAAATAGCATTTGGCGGCCATTTTGAAGAGCGCCCTCAATAAGGAATAATTTAAGAAGTGAATGCAACCGCTCTATACATTTGACATAAACAAAAATAGAAAAACAATACAAAACTCGGCCATTTCACCCCATATAGAGGCTATAAAAACGCCAATATATGGTGTTAAATGGCATTTTGGCGGCCATTTTGAAAACGCCCTCTAGCGAAGTGCCGGGGTAGCAAAAGTCTACCCTCACTTTTTTGTTATCTCTGATGGTCTAGTACATGGCTGTGAAGAGTAACTTAGGGCACATCTCATGCACACGGGGACCCACCCCAGCCAACCACTATCGCCTTATTTATACCTTCTTTAAAACCTATCAAATTAAATTTACGATACATCTGTGATTGGTATTTAGTTAAAAAACACCCAAAATGATTATTACAGTTTAAATAAAAGTATGAGATGTTGTCTTTGAAGCATTATGACTCTTAATCTTGTATATTTGTTTTGACACATGCTCAAAAATTTCAAATGACGGCCATATATTATCTAAATCTAGACAATTGTAGGTTTTAAAGAGCTAAAAGGCCAGTCCATGGGCTTGTGTGACTGACCATCGGGGTGATTGGTAAGCTTGTTAAACGGGGAACACTTGAATGTCGATTACGGAAAAAAAAAGTTCCCCCCCCTACCTACTTGGGTATAGAACCCAGAATTATGCCTCTATCACAAATACTTGATGAGTTATGGCACTGTAAAAATAAACCCTGTAAAAAAAAACCACAGGCATTTGAACTGGCAGCTGGTACTCACTACATGCAGAACGCAAAATAACTGGGGCCGTAAAAAATACGAAACATTGCGGGAACGTAAAATAACGGCGTAAAATCTCTCCAGCTTCAACGTTTTTGTGGTTTTTTTTAAAAAAAAAACGCGTGTTTTTTTGTTTTTAAAACGTTATTACAATCCTCTGAACCAAATTTTCGCGTTGTAGCTATGGCATCATACAAACGTTGTCTTTACGTTAAGCCATATGGTTTGGTAAAAAAGGTTATATTTCAGGCCAAACAATTATTTCGAAAAAAAAGGCAAATCAACAAAGGAAACACGTGAAGAAATAAAGATTTAAAAACGCGTTTTATAACACTTTGTTTTAATGTTGGTAATGTACACCTTCTTATGTCACTAATTACTTAATCAGCATAGGAATAAACTTAATACGTGTACCTTACATAAGATTCGAACCATGGCCTTAAGATACAAAGTCCTAACCTTATCCACTCTACTACATGACTTTACTGGTAGCAGATGCTAAAATTAAATATATATATATGTGTGTACTACTTTTTTTTCAAATTAAACTAAATATAATACAACAGGAGAAAAAGATTTTTTAAAACTTTTTTAAAAAATGATAGGGAAAATAAGATTTTGCATTTTTGTAATGACGTTACTTACGACGTTATTTAACACATTTTATAGGTAAAACGATTTTCATATTTCGTATTCTTACATTTAAAAACAAGTAAGTTACAAAAGAACGTAATATTACGGGAAATTAATAACGGTAAGCGTTTAAATACTACCTTTTTTCAAATGTGTAGTATTATTTTTAGCCACTGTTTATTTACATTTTTCTGCTTCCAAATTGTAATTTTATGTTAGGTATAGGTAATAAAGCGTGAAGATTATTGAATAATTGGGGTTTACCGTAATTTAAAAGGTAAAGTCTGGTAAAATTAGGAACATTTTTAACAGTGTGGTCAATTGAATGATTTCAGGGCATATCGGGTTTTGGGGTGGCCATATTGGATTTGATGGTAATGTTGTGATCAAATAACGGCAATAACCCGTCCAAAAGGTTCCTGGTGCTTTAAAAACCTGGATCTAGAGTATAAAATTATGGTCATTTGAATGAATTTGAGAGTGATAGCGGCCATATTGGATTTCTAGAAAATGCCACTGCACGAAATTTTGCATACCCTCCAGAAATTATTGGCTTAAGTCCTCATAAACAAAAATGGTTGGATAGAAAAAGTCTGTACTCCATTTCCACCCTGTGCCCACAATTCCTCCTGACTAAGAGTGAGGCTTGAGCGACCTCTACTTCCCATAGCTCATTTCTTCTAATCTTTTCAAGCCTTTTTGTAACACAGTTTACCTACGGGTAATAAAGCACCAGATGCTTATGATTTTGATACCATTGAATAGCTACGGTCCTCTTCCGATTGGTATAAAAAAGTACCAATATAGTATGGCGTCTCAATTATATCATAAAGTCTGCGATTCGGCAAAATTGGTATTTTGCACCGAAATTGGGCGAAAATCTAATTTTGCGCTAAAAAGATAGAAATAATGGCAATTGACTAGTTGTACATAAACGCAGAGTTTAAAGTCATTTTAAAAATGTACCATAAATATTTCTTGGGTGGTAAGACCCTAACTCCGTTGAAAGTGCTACCTTCACATTTATTTTCGCTAAAATGATCGGAAAGCATGAGAAAATGATTACCTCGAATTTTTTTCCCGAAATCTTTGGCATTTTAGTGTACCGCAGGAAAGTTCACTAGGGGTAATAACGGAAAGAGTTCCATATGTACCCCTCCTTTAATATTCTGCAGGAAACAAATTCTTTTTATTTATGGCCTAACACAAACAAACACCCTAACCCTAAGGCCAAATATAAAAAATAATTTGTTACATGTAGAACTTCGAAGATGGGGGGGGGGTATATATGGAACTCTTGCCGTAATAACCCCCCCCCCCCCCCCCCCGTAAGACAGGGGTTAAATAACAGATGCTGCTATTTGCAGTAGTGGTAAAATAGGTAAAATGAATGTTAAAATAGAATGTAATACTGTCTACTACAGATAACATTACCTATATTGATACTGCGATTGCATCATAATATAAAGAGTAGGGTCTAATAGGTGATGCTATCTACGGAAGACAGTTACATAGAAAATTATACTGCAGTGGATTTTATCACATATCGAGTGATCAGTGACACAAAAGCAGAATTACATTTAATTGTTTCAAATTACAACTGCATAATTCATGTTATCACATTGTATTGTAAAAATAAGATCTTAGAATTGGGCTCTCCGGTAAAAACAAAGGAAACTCCCATTTTGTCATGGCTAATGAAACACACAGCTCCTTAAGACCCCATGCGTAGACACATGGCTTATGTTAAGATTTTCAAAATGGAAAACAAATAGGGTTGTACCATCAGATAGACCGCTCAATATATGATAATACTGGTAGGGAATGTCATCTGCAGTATGCAGTATCACATCATATTATTAATAACAGCGCTCCTGTCAGTAAATAGACCGTATTATGATCTTATAAATCTAGCATGCATGCTAGGGACATTTAAATCAGGAAGAGTCAAAATAGTTTGAAATTTGCAAAGAATAGACGTAAAAATGAAGGGATAGTTTGTTAGAATTCCAAGTTACTCTTTCCAACTGTCGAATTGAAAGAAAAAAGAAGGAAAACGCAGGTTACAAAAAGAATACGATTCTTCCATTCAATTACGTGTTGTATTATGGTTCAGTAACGACAGTATGTCGAAATTCCGATTTTTGTCCTTATAGGCTGCTTCTGGTCTTATCATTTGCAGGTAGGTTAGGATAATCGTACTTGTTACATACACGCAACAATCTGTGTGTGATGAGTTTTTTTTGATTTTTGGATTTAGCAATCACTGATAGTGCCTATTTTTAACGTATTATTAAAAAAGAAGCATACATACCTACATTCTATTATGCAGGCCCGTAACGAGGACGTTGTTTAGGGGGAGGGCGATTTTTTAATGGGATTTCACTTTTCCTTCCTGAATTTATTCACCAACACCCCAAGGGGGGGGAACTGGCAAAAAGTCGGACCTTTTTTCCGAAATTCTTGAACCTTTTTGATGCTGTTTGTAGTTAACAGTTATTAAATTTAAAAATTATATATGTTATTGTTGTCGATGCTATACATTATAAAACTCAGCATATTTTGTAAGGAGTAATAGTTAGGAGTGAGGAGTAATAGGTGATACTCTAGTATTGTACGTAAACAATATATAGAAAGTGATGGGAATCTATCTGCAATATAGTGTTTTGCAAATGATAAAAGTACATGCCATGTTGTTGTTATTTTATGTTATTTAAAAAAAAAATTCCCCATTACTTAGGGTTATGCATCAAAAAACTCGTTATTTTGGGCAACCCTGTATATAAAAATAAACTACACGTTGTAAAAGCGCATTTTTTCATCAAGTTTGTGCAGTTTTCAGTGACAGTTATTGCAAGGCTACTTGAAACTGTTTTCATCACATAAAGGTTTAATTACTTTTTAATATACCTGTGCATTTCCCGTGTGTGACCTTGACCTGAGTGTGTGACCTTGCCCTCAGATTTGTTCTGTGACAGGTCAAACGGTACTTGTGACCCAAATTTGGTGGTCCATAGGGCATTTCTACGCAATTGACCTCCAGTGACCTTTGACCTTTTGGTGATCTGACACCCTGTACAAACCAAAGGTAAGACTACCCTCCAACCTATGCCAAATATCAGCCCGATATGTCAAAGCACTTTCCCCGTTGTGTGACATTTGACCTACGTGTGTGGCCTTTACCCTCAGATTTGTTCTGTGCTCAGGTAAGCTGTCCTTTTGACCAAATTCGCGTGGTCATAGGGAATTTTACGGCAATGACCTTTAGAACCTTTGACCTTTGGGTCACTTTGAAACCTGCAGCAAACCAAAGGGGTGCAAACTGCCCTCCCCTTCCTTCATGGCCCAAATCAGCCGATATGTCAAAGCATAACGAACGCCTAGCCGGACATAAAGATAGACTCGCAGCTGGCGTAACCGGGGGGGGGGGGGGGGGGGGGGGCAGGGGGCGCAAGCCCCCCCCCCCCCCCCAAATTGAACTGACCTTTGTGTACAGTGTCTATGGAGAAGGATCAAATAAACCCTCACAAAATGCCTTGACACCCCTTCTGCCCCCCCCCCCCACCCAATTGCAATTACGCCACTGACTCGCAGACAGACAGATCTATTTTAGTAGTATAGGCACTCATTGTTTACTTACGCGTACGTGTACGTGCACATGAAATAGAAAAAAAATGATAAAGTTTACATAATTAAAAAATATTCACCTCTGCTGTATCTACGGAACCTAAGGGGGGGTCCATACGTCCTCCACTCCTCCGCTAATTCAATTATTAGGGTTGCAAAGGGGTGGGTGGAAAGTTTCGGGAATTTTGGAAACTTTACACAGAATGAATATGGCCTACAAATTACCTAAATATTTAAAATTTTTGAATTTTCAATTTTGGTATCTTTTAAGTTTTAAACAATTTAAATTCATTTTATCCCCAGGAAAACTTAAAAAACCAGTTTGCTAGGCCTTTCTTTCAGGGTTATTTATGTGTTTGGTGTGTGAATATGCCATATTGCTACAGGCCAATTAGACTTCTAGAGTGTACCTACACAATGTAAGCGCTAACTGGAAATTTAACTCACTGGAGTAGTGGTTCTGAATCTGGCAAAGGACTGTTTTGACCATTTTATTACAAAAACTGTTCTAAGATTTAATGTCCATTTTGTTCAAGTGTAAATTTAATTTTTGTGGGCCGCCAGCTATAGCTGGCAGCGACCACTTAGCAATCCGTTGTGCGTGTGGATGTGTTGGATTTGTGTGGATGTGTGGATGGTGTAATGGGTGTTTCTGTAAATTAGGGGGCCAACTTGTGACATTTTGAGGAGAGAGAGAAAAAAGGACAACAAAAATTTAAGGAGGATCTCAATAATTTCTTGAACAAATATTTGATTAATACCAGTCCTCGTTAAAAACAATCAAATTAGTCAAAAATACTTACAAAAACTTAATAATTGCAATAAACCTGCCATTCTTCCGGTTCCCGTGTAAATTGACACCAACCAATTTTTGATTTTTAAAGAATAATTTTCATTACTATGTGATATGTGTATCGTGTGTATATGTAAAACATTTTGGTTTGAGGGGCACAATACGATTAATAGTACAAATGGTCCTGCCTGCATATAAACAATGTTTTTCAGGTACAAGTGTAGTGGGACACCATTTGGTGTCCCGTTTACACGGGGAACCACAATCACCACAGGTATTCAAAATTTAAAAAAGTTTATGATCCGCTGTCTTTAAACACTTTGCACGCTCTAGCATGAATTACGTATTCAAGCAATTGCGATGAACGTTAGCAGTCAACTTACATTCAGTTTCTCCGAACAAACCATTGGTTCCCATAGTAAACATGAAAAGCACCAAATTTCGGTTTTGTTTTAGCCAGGAATTCATGACTTGCATTGATTATCACATTTCTCGGCTAAGTTACAAAATCAGTCAGATTTATTATGTTATGAAAAGCTTTTATGTTTTTGCTTTATAATTAAAAATCGAACAATATACCCTTATTTTCAAGGTTTTGATGTACATTAAACCAGAACACCATGTTTAGGCTTTTTTATTTCATTCATCAGGCTTGGTGTCCCATTTGCACGGGAAAATGACACCTTTAATTTATACATAAAATTAAAGTTAATGAGTTCAAGTTTCATATTATCGACTCTGAAAATTAGATGCAAATGCCTTACTTTAAAAAATGGAATTATAATTTTTAATACATATCTTCATTGTTCAATTTAATAACAAGACAAAATAGTCACATAGTAACCGGGACCCAAGTCTACTGGCAACCCTATTTATGGAAACAACCCGTATGTGGTTGTCCCACAAATTTTAAGTTTTTTTTTTAATTGACCTCAAATGAGCTCCCTAATATGTTGATTAGTAAAGTCATGTGGAAAGGTCAAGGTCATGTGAGGTCAAGTTGAAAAATGGGCTTAAAATGTAAAATGATCTTAAATTGAAAACTTGAAAGTTCAATTGGAACCAAACTTTTGTCATAGGTGCACCCTGCGATCCCTCATATGTTTGATGAATTCAAAGGTCACGTGCCAGGGTCCAAGGTCATGGGGCGGCCCCAAGCTTAATTCCTTTGAATATAGCGAGCGCGAAATCCGAGAACCGCGAAATTCTAGTCAATATTTATGATACTGTAATTCATCACAAAATATTTACATTCTAAAATAATAAGGAATATTCAAAATTATTATAAATGTAAAGATTTCTAATTCGTCTGCTTGTAATATATTATGCCACTTTTTTTCTTTGATCTTGGTTGGAAGGCTGTTTATGTCATTGTTTTACTAGCATATTATAGTCTTATCTTACTTACTGATATTTTGCAAGCAAATACCGGAACTTGACAAGATATGGTTTACAAACCAGTTTGCAAATGATGAGAATTCAGCGTAAATTTACACCAAATATTACAACATGAATGCAAATTTTCAGCCAATTGGTTGATTTTAGATTTTGGGGAAAATCCCCATTTATTTATATATTTGCTGTTCATGCATTTTGGATTGATCATATGTACATAATATCCGCCCAAGGGCTTACATTAAAAAAATTGTGGAAATCTGGATTTCCCCAAAAATCTGAAATAGCTGGATGGCTTGAATTTCACCAAAAATGTTCATGCCTGTTAAACAGGAAGCAGTCAAAACCAATTTAAGTAATTTAAAGCTTATTTCAAATTTCTCACTAATGGGTCCACAAGACCTGTGAGTGACAGAATATAAATAAAAATACAATCGCGGATCGCTGTCTCCTGACCACGATTGTTGTCTGCCGTTCGGCGGTTTTGTTAATGGGGCAAAGGCTCAAATTAGGTCACCAACATGTCGCCCACTACGGGCCCCCTCCTTAACACCAAGTTACATCATGTAGGCCCTTACAGAACTCATATAGCATGCAATATATTAAGAGTTAACATTTTGACCAAGACACACACAACAGACATACGACCATAGGATCCCTATGTGCCTCTGCAATTCTTGGCAGACGACCAAAAAATGACCCAAACATGTATGTTTTTTAAAGAGTTGGTGGTTATTCATTTTCTCAGTTTTTTAAACATGCTTGTTTTTGCTTGTATGTTCTTATGAAGCAATTTTCAGATTATATCCTAATCTGAACAAAAGAACCTTTTTTTTGTCATCAATTTCACAAAAGATTTTGAAAATTCCCATCTTCCCGAAAATTTCCTAAATTCCCCATAAATTCCCCCGTAAATTCCAATTTCCATGGAAA